>ONZH01027391.1:0-35306 GCA_900303285.1 Rhinella marina | reverse complement strand
GCTTCACATGGGTGTATTTAATCTTTTTCATTTAATGTTTCTGTGTGTCATTGCAGAAATAAAGTCAACCTCCCACCCATCCCTGCAGCTGACAGAAGTTGATTTTTACCTTTTATTTTTTCAATCTCTGTTGGCTGCGGAGTGAAAGGGGGTGTGGCCTGACAGAGTTGGGGGTGTGGCTTAGTGAGACCTGGGGCGGGGGTTTTAAGTACTTCTTTTAGGGTGGCCTGAATTAAAGGTCGATACCATGCTTATTTATGAGGCCACGCAATGGGCAGCAGTGGAGGAAAACATCTTTTATTACTACTGAACTTTAGTAATAGAAAAACACATAAGTTATATTTATGGTAACCGGAATACCTTTAACAGTGTCAGTGAATAGAAATGGGTGAGATCCTCAGCTGCTGATAATTACCTGGTTGTTATGGAAACCTGCCCTCCCTGTGTGGCTTTGCAGAGAATGGCAGTTGGAGTTTAAAACCAAAGCTCCCAGTTGTAATGTTGGCTAATGGAGATCATATTTTGGGAATATCTCGGGAACGGTACGTCCTAGAGAGATGAGACCTGGTCTAAAAAATTCCCGGACACCTGATGTACCTGTGTGCCGAATTTGGTGAAAATCGGTCCAGTAGTTTGGTCGCGCATAGAGGACAGACAGACAGACAGACAGGAACTCATTTTTATATTGAGATATACACTCACCGGCCACTTTATTAGGTACACCATGCTAGTAACGGGTTGGACCCCCTTTTGCCTTCAGAACTGCCTCAATTCTTCGTGGCATAGATTCAACAAGGTGCTGGAAGCATTCCTCAGAGATTTTGGTCCATATTGACATGATGGCATCACACAGTTGCCGCAGATTTGTCTGCTGCACATCCATGATGCGAATCTCCCGTTCCACCACATCCCAAAGATGCTCTATTGGATTGAGATCTGGTGACTGTGGAGGCCATTTGAGTACAGTGAACTCATTGTCATGTTCAAGAAACCAGTCTGAGATGATTCCAGCTTTATGACATGGCGCATTATCCTGCTGAAAGTAGCCATCAGATGTTGGGTACATTGTGGTCATAAAGGGATGGACATGGTCAGCAACAATACTCAGGTAGGCTGTGGCGTTGCAACGATGCTCAATTGGTACCAAGGGGCCCAAAGAGTGCCAAGAAAATATTCCCCACACCATGACACCACCACCACCAGCTTGAACCGTTGATACAAGGCAGGATGGATCCATGCTTTCATGTTGTTGACGCAAAATTCTGACCCTACCATCCGAATGTCGCAGCAGAAATCGAGACTCATCAGACCAGGCAACGTTTTTCCAATCTTCTACTGTCCAATTTCGATGAGCTTGTGCAAATTGTAGCCTCAGTTTCCTGTTCTTAGCTGAAAGGAGTGGCACCCGGTGTGGTCTTCTGCTGCTGTAGCCCATCTGCCTCAAAGTTCGACGTACTGTGCGTTCAGAGATGCTCTTCTGCCTACCTTGGTTGTAACGGGTGGCAATTTGAGTCACTGTTGCCTTTCTATCAGCTCGAACCAGTCTGCCCATTCTCCTCTGACCTCTGGTATCAACAAGGCATTTCCGCCCACAGAACTGCCGCTCACTGGATGTTTTTTCTTTTTCGGACCATTCTCTGTAAACCCTAGAGATGGTTGTGCGTGAAAATCCCAGTAGATCAGCAGTTTCTGAAATACTCAGACCAGCCCTTCTGGCACCAACAACCATGCCACGTTCAAAGGCACTCAAATCACCTTTCTTCCCCATACTGATGCTCGGTTTGAACTGCAGGAGATTGTCTTGACCATGTCTACATGCCTAAATGCACTGAGTTGCCGCCATGTGATTGGCTGATTAGAAATTAAGTGTTAACGAGCAGTTGGACAGGTGTACCTAATAAAGTGGCCGGTGAGTGTGTGTATATATATATATATATAATTATTTTATTTTTATTTTTTTGCCTAAAACTTGCTTAGCTTAGTTATATATTGCTACCCATCAGATTTACAGTGCTAAACCGTGTTCCAAATTATATGCAAATTGGATTTAACTGTCATAAAGATTAAATCTTTTGTTTTTCAATGAAACTCATTGATGGTATTGTGTCTCAGGGCTCTTTGCATCACTGAAATTAATCTCAGATACCTGTGATAATTAGTTTGCCAGGTGAGCCCAATTAAAGGAAAACTGGATGTTCCACATTATTAAACAGGCCACTGTTTTCAAGTAAAATGGGAAAGAAAAAGGATCTCTCTGCTGCCGAAAAGCATCAAAGAGTGCAATGCCTTGGACAAGGGATGAAAACATTAGATATTTAACGAAAACTTAAGCGTGATCATCGTACTGTGAAGAGATTTGTGGCTGATTCAGAGCACAGATGTGTTCGTGCTGATAAAGGCAGAATGAGGAAGGTTTCTGCCAGGCAAGTTAATCGGATTAAGAGAGCAGCTGCTAAAAAGCCATTACAAACCAGCAAACAGCTATTTGAAGCTGCTGGTGCCTCTGGAGTCCCTCAAACCTCCAGGTGTAGGATCCTTCAAAGGCTTGCTGTGGTGTATAAACCTACTATTCGGCCACCCCTAACCAGTGCTCACAAGCAGAAACGGTTGCAGTGGGTCCAGACATACATGAAGACTAATTTTCAAACAGTCTTGTTTACTGATGAGTGTCATGCAACCCTGGATGGTCCAGATGTATGGAGTAGTGGATGGTTGGTGGATGGCCACCATGTCCCAACAAGGCTGCGACGTCCGCAAGGAGGTGGAGGAGTCATGTTTTGGGCCGGAATCATGGGGAGAGAGCTGGTAGGCCCCTTTAGGGTAGACAACTTTCTTTCATGGTACAAAAAGCAGAAACGTGCCTTCAGGAGCAAAATCATCTTCATGCATGACAATGCACCATCTCATGCTGCAAAGAATACATCTGTCATTGGCTACTATGGGCATAAAAGGAGATAAACCCATGGTGTGGCCACCATCTTCCCCTGACCTCAACCCTATAGAGAACCTTTGGAGTATCATCAAGCAAAAGATCTATGAGGGTGGGAGGCAGTTCACATCAAAACAGCAGCTCTGGGAGGCTATTCTGACGTCATGCAAAGAAATTCAAGCAGAAACTCTCCAAAAACTCACAAGTTCAATGGCTGCAAGAATTGTGAAGGTGATATCAAAGAAGGGTTCCTATGTTAACATGTAACTTGGCCTGTTAGGATGTTTTGGATTTAAATAGCTTTTTATTTCATTGAATGTGACCTCCTAATGCTGCAAATTCCACAAATGAGCATTTTCAGTTCTTAAAAACATATAAAATGTTTAGAAACTCTAATGTGCATAATAATTTGGAACAGTGCATTTTGAGTTTTTTTAATTTTTGACGAATATACTGTTATCATTGGGAGGTTTGTTCAATAAAATTTGATGTATACTCTAACAGGTGATGACTTTTATTATACTGACTCATTTGCACCGACCATTTAGGAAAATCAGAGCTAAATATCATTTGCATAATAATTTGTCAATGTGCCAGTGTGAATACGTTACTACATAATAAATATACCTAATACATTGGTCCCTCAAGTTACAATATTAATGGGTTCCAGGTATTAATAGATCTGCTCCCAGGAGGTTGATAGGATAAGTGGGTGAAACAAGTATTTGAGCCGTAACATCAGGAAATGGTCCAACAGGTATGGGGACGGTTAGAGAATTCTTGACTGCTTTGCCTTCAACCCCAATACAGGACATGTAATCTTCAGAAAGTTCGACAGTGGGAGGTAGGTCTTGTGAGCGTATGACAGTTTTGGCCGCACCTGTGTCCACCATGAAGGGAATGGGGGTATTGTCCACAGTAAGCAGAACCGTGGCACAAGGGGAACGGGGGTTGGCCATTGACATGGTTGGAACAGGCGTGCCTGACCGACACAGGGATTGGGGTTGGGCTTCTCTGGGGTCCTGGTAAGGTCGTGGCTGGCGTGGAGGGGAAGGATCACGTGAGTAGTTATTGGATGTGACGAGGGAGTGACTTGGTGCTCTGCCATCTCTCTGTAAAGGGCCCTCACGACCGCAATGCCAACAGGGTCCTCTTGGAGGTCTAGGCCTAGTAGGTTGCCACTGTGGGGGTGGGTATATGGATCCAGGGTACATTTGAGGGGGAAGATGTTGAAGTGGAGGTTGTTGTGGCAGCTGAGTTTGGACGGACATGAGACGGGTGTCTTCATTCTCCTTGTCAGAGGCGGTAGCCACAAGCTTAACTTTCTTCTTGGGCTTTCCTGTTTTCTGGAAAATTTTGACAATCAGTAAAGCATCTTTGATGGGCATGGTTTTTAACCTCGGGGCGTGTTTTAAGGATAGGTTCTTTGAGTTCGGGGTGAAGGCAAGAAATAAAGGCCTGTGAAAGGAGTTGGGCCTGGGGTCTATGTTGTTGGGAGAAACCCAGGTCATTAAAGAGTGCCACCAAGCGAGCAGAGAATTTTTCAACTGATTCCCCTGGATCTTGTGTGACATCCTTAAGGGAAATAGACTGGTCAGCGAGTTTATCAAGGGCCCATGTTTTAAGTTGGTCACAAAATTCTACACCAGACTCCCATGTTTGATCAGAGGAAAGTCGGGCATCATTAAGGTGAGCTTCAATGACAGGCCAGTAAGAGTCATCTGCTTTCACAGACACAAGGGAAATAAGGTCCTGCCAGGTGGCGGCATAAGTCTTTTGAATTTGTACCACTCTCCTATAGAAGGGCATGGGGGAAACCTCTGGATCGGACAGCTGAGCAATTAATGTGGCAGCTTGAGAGGGAGTAAACTTGATGTACATGAGAGGAGCATTATCTTGAAGGTGTGAGGTGTTCACTTGTGTGCTGTTGAAGCCGTTGGGGGGAGGGGCTGGGGACAGAGGGTCCTCTTCTGTAATAGACTGTACAGGGGCTGGAGACACAGCCTGTTGGCAGGCCTCCTTAAGGGTGTGTGGAACAGTGGGAGAGTTGCTGATAAGCCTGATCTCCTCGAGCTGTAGGTGTTCTCTGGATGCTAAATCCATAATGGCTTTGACAATCACTGCAGCACAGTCTCGCATGGGATAACCAAAGATGCCACCAGAGATGGGAGGGAGAGCAATTGACTTGTCAGGCATCTTCAGATGGGGAAGGTTGGAGGCATAGGAGACAGCATTTTGCACTGCAGACCTTAAGATTTTTGCACAGTGTTCAGGTCTGTTTGGGTCATACAAGGGTCCCACAGCATGTATGATGAGGCTGCAGGGTCACAGGCCAGGGCCTGTGACAGCGATGTCCCCTGGGGCGATGGGGCCGTGTGATTAAATAACACTATCCGAATCCCTCTGTATGGATTCGCCTCCTATTTGTACAATAGCTGATGCTAGTCCACCCCTGTGTTGGAGATTCCCATTTGTGGGGTTGACTATGGCCCCCACCCTGTTACGTGTAATACCAGTACCAACAGTGAGGAGTAAGGTACCCGCAGAGCAGTTTTGGAGGGCTTTTTCAAACACTGGGGTCCATTCTGATTCTAGTAGGGGACCCATGAGGGAGGAATCGGGGCCGGGCAACCAGTGGCTGGAATTGACAGTGTCATATCCTACAGATGGCGTGGACTGTGGTAGGGCTGCTTCCTCATCGGCAGCAAAATGAATTAAGTTGGGAGGGTGGGGGTGAGCCTCCGTCACAACGGAGGGCATGATGGGGGCCGGATTGGGCTTGGTAGGTGTGTAGTAAGCTCCGGTATTTGTGATGACAGGATACAATGGGGCGGGCAGTGGTGTCATCACAGGAGCTTCAGTGGGTGTAGCAAGATGGCGGGTGGGTGGGGTTCTGGATGATGCACTTCAGGGAGAGACTGAACATGTGGCAGGGGCAGTGGGGGCAGGACTTTTTCCTTGGGTGGGACTAGGAGAGGAATTACCCTTGAAAAGAACTCCCGCAAAAATTTTTATTCTCTGACCTGTTAGAAAGGTGCATGATATAAGCTGTAGTGATTGTCATTTTCTTATCAGTGACTGTTAATGTGAGTAAAAACCTCTCTTCTTATTGTAGCTGGGTCATGTGACCAACTCCCTGACCTCCAAAAGACCCAGGACAGAAAGCCAGTAACTGCTCTATTCATTCCTATGGGAGCATCACTTTCAGTCTCATAGGAATACATAGAGAATAAGACTTCCTGTCCACACATAAGTCTATGTGTGAGTTTGTGGGTCTAATTGCTGGTCACATGACACAGATAAGAAACTTCAGGATGATATAAGTCAAAAATTCAGACACTGGTAAGAAAATAACATTCACTACAGATTATATCATGTACATTTCTAGCAGGACATGGAATACAGTTTTTGTCAGGAGTTCTTCTTTAAGGGATGTCCTCTGGGCGTGCTAGGGCGAGGTGCACCACAATTGTACCGAAGTGCGAAAATCTGGATTCAGGCAGTCACAAACAATGCAGACCCACCCATCTTGTGTAGCCACGGCGCCATTATAGGGCGGTGGCAAGTCAACATATTCATCACGTACATTTTCTTTCTGAGTATAACCATACATGAGTCCGACATTGTCAGACCCCCCATCAACTTCAACTTCCTCAAATCCTTCTTTTTGAAGTTTAAAGCAGTTCTATAGAATGCTCTTGCTGCATCAATCAAACCTTCATCTTCCAACTTTCCCTTACAAATTGTTAACACCTTTTTCCACATACTGGGCTGTAATCTGCCTCCTGGAGGCATCCCAGTTATCTTAAACAATTTCTTCACATCCTTTACATATCTTTTGCCTTCTCTTTGTTCTACCAGACTGACAGCACTAGAATCTCCAACAGGAAGGTTGGACTTCTTTTTAAACAAAGTAAACATGATGCCTTATCGGTATGGCCTCTACCGATCTGAACCCCTTATCTCTCTTATCCCACGAAGGGAGGAAAGCTATTTCAGGTTCCCGACTGTATGTACTCGTAAGTCACAGCCTCCCCGTCTTCGATCGTGGGGAGATTCGCTCAATGGGCATGATGAGCATCGCTCAGCGCGTTCTTCCGTGACTCTGTTACACACTACACTGTCCCTATCACTTACCTATGTGTGAGAACTCTCGGGCTGGTCTCCATTGAGGTTATCAAAGCACTGTCAGTCTGGGTCCCTATACAACTGACCAGAGTCCTCTTAGTGACCTCTACGTGTGTTATCTAGGTTCGAGCCCTCAGCGGAGACCATCCCTCAGTCCGGTCACTTTGGACTCACCCACAACACCTGTAAGTCTAGTCTCCTCTGCCCCACATCTCTCGAATCACAGGCAAATTATCACATACAATGTATATGAAACTTACCGTGATTGTGGAGGTTGATCAGGCCTCGATTTCGGGAGATGGGGGTTCGGACATGTCGACCACCTTTGGATATTGGGGGAGAGGTGCTCCTTTTCAGACACGCTGCTTACATTTTAGACACGCTGCACAGCTGTAGAAGTATTTGCAAAGCTGATAGATAGATATATATAGAGAGAGAGAGAGCTATATATAGAGATAGATTTAACCACATATTATACTATTTGATGATTTTGTTTGCAGACCTCTATAAACAATATTGTCTGTATACCATATTAATAACATTTTTAAAACAAATCAATCTTATTGTTTTCACTTGACAATATTTTACCTTACACACATATGCAACTTGTTGAAATTAAATAAACCAATTTCATTATTTTTTTTTTTTTTTTCATTTTTCTCAACTCTAGTGACATATCACGCTATCCGTGTTTAAGAAGGAACAAAAGAGGCTATGTAGTATATGCATGACTCTATGGAAAGGTTTTCAGCACAGAATCAATGAAAATGATATTTTTGTGCAGATCTGCCGACTATGTTGGGGTTTCTTGGTCTTTCTCTCTTCACTCCTGAAAAACAGATTAGTCACAATCCCCACCAAGTTAAACATTTGGGAAAAAGAACAGGCTTCGTTGACGTCCATTAACCCCTTCACGCCCAGCGCCGTACATGTACGGCGCTGGGGCGATGCGGGCACATGGCGCCCGCTCGCAAGTGTGTTTCTAACAGCAGAGACTTGCCGCTACTTACCGCCATCGGCGGCGTCTTTCTGGGCGTTTAGTTGCCGTGGTTACGGCATCTAGTTGCGTCTGAACCCGGAAGTATTTGCTTCCGGGTGGTGTACAGACACTCCGTGTGGCCAATCGGGGTGTCTGTACACCATATGAAAACTGTAATCCTCGCTGGTGAGGATTACAGTTTTCAAAGTGCAATTCTTATTCTGGCCACTAGATGGCAGGCCAGGATAAGAAATGAGCAATTCTTGGATTTCTGAGTCTAGAAAATCCCTGATTGCTCATAAAGAAAAAAAAAAAGCCACAATATATAAGCCCATATTTGAGCTTTCAAATAGTAAAAAAAAAAATTAAAAAAAATGTTAAAAAATATATAAAAAATATAAAAGTTCAAATCACCCCCCTTTCTGTATAATTAAAAAATAAATACCTAAATAACAATAAATATAGACATCATGGGTATCACCGTGACCGAAAACGCCCGTACTTTTAAAATATATTAAAAAAAATTCCAATATGGCGAATTGTGTGGCGGAAAAAAGCGTCCAAATGGCGATTTGCCGTTTTTTGTCGCTTTTTTTTTTCTAAAAAAAATTAAATAAAAAGTGATCAAAAAGTCATACACACCCCAGAATGGTTTCAATAAAAACTTCAGATCGTCCCGCAAAAAATGAGCCCCCATACAGCTCTGTACACATAAATACCAAAAAGTTATAGGGGTCAAGATTTGACAAGGAAAAAAAAAAAAGGGCAACTTTCTAATTATTTTATCACTATGAAAACGCAGGAAAAACTATACGTATTAGGTATTGCCAGATTCGTACTGACCAGTAGAATGAAAGTAACAGATCAGTTTTAATGCAAATCGAACGCTGTAAATAAGAAACCCGTAGAACTGTAGCGGAATAGCGTTTTCTTTGCAGTTTCACCCGGTTTGGAATTTTTTTCCCGCTTCCCACTACACCATATGTAATATTAAATGGTGGCGTTGGAAAGTACAACTTGTCCCGCAAAAAACAAGCCCTCATACAGCTATGTGAACAGAAAAATAAGAGTTATGGCTGTTTGAAGGCAGGGAGCGCAAAACGAAAATGCATGACCGAAAAAACCTCCGGGAGTGAAAGGGTTAAATCGGGCTGTAAAATAAAACTCACAAAACCTTTAGTTTACAAAAATGAAAAATGGTGTGCACACAATACCAAATGTAGTAATTAGAGATGAGTGAACGTGCTCGTTACGAGCACTGTAGCGCTCGGCTCCCTGCGCAATGCTGCAGGCATTGCGGATCCGTCCTCAGCTGCATGTAAGGCAATGGGGACGGATCGTTTGGTATGACACACATACCAAACAGATCCGTCCTCCTCACCCGACTGAAAGTCAGTGGGGACGGATCCGTTTGGTATGAGTGTCATACCAAACAGATCCGTCCCCATTGACTTACATGCAGCTGAGGACGGATCCGCAATGCCTGTGGGCATTTGTTCGCAGGCGAGCCGAGCGCTACAGTGCTCGTAACGAGCACGTTAGCTCATCTCTAGTAGTAATGAGTTCCTCTTTTACCACGTGGATTTTCTTTAACCCAATTCAAAAGTTTTTATTTTTTTTCCTGTATATCATTACCGACATGCTGCATGTATCAAAAACTTTAACTTTTAACTTTAAGTACTTATTTTCTCCTTCACAAAAGAAACAGAGAAAGCTTATATTCCATACTTCCTCATTTACAACATACATCTATAACCTCAACGTCTGGGACAGAAGACAAGCATACTCATTTATAATCAAAAGTTTCTAAACTTAACTTTATCACTTTTTAACTTTAAAGATGTTTCTAGTAAAAACCAATCACTGAATGCACTGATAAATCACCAATGGCAGCAGTATACACTGACTTTTGAACACTGGGGTAAAAATCTAAATACTGCATTACAGTTTACAGTGCAAGACCACATCTGCCAAAACAATATCTGAAACGGGGACTACTACAATTCTGCATTAACAAATAATGCAAAGATACTTTCCTTTTAGAATCTGATTCTTCTCGGTCCCTCCTCCTCCGCTGCAGAGACTAAGCAACATTAAAACACAATCTTTTGGTACACCTATGACTCAAGACATT
This sequence comes from Rhinella marina, assembly GCA_900303285.1. Lineage (NCBI taxonomy): Eukaryota > Metazoa > Chordata > Amphibia > Anura > Bufonidae > Rhinella > Rhinella marina. The sequence goes on along the minus strand of ONZH01027391.1, from coordinate 25,136 downwards.
GGGGACCCCACGAGAGACAGAAGACAATGCCGATTCAGTCTCATCAAAGCAGCAGCCTGTACTTCCTCTTGTTTTCCACACTTACGATAATTAACTCTTTCCTTTGCCTTCTGTATAGAGTTCTCTTTCCAAAATCCTTCCTCCATCATTCTCTTTATGCAATCTTTGAACCACTGCTTCCCAGCCTTTTCACCACCTCACGTCCTCTTACCATCTTCTTCACCTGCCTAACCTTCAACGAATGGTGCCACGGCTTTTACTCTTCCTTTGGAACTCTTTCCATCTTTCCAGATTTAAACAACCATCTTTTAGCATGCCTGCTCTCTTTAATATTCTGTTTATGTCTCTCACTGCTCCTCCGCACTGTCTCTCTACGATATCCACTGCAGTCACCTCCCTCCCGGAGGGGCGCCCCTCTTTCAGAGCTTTTGACTGTCTGATCCCCATTGGAGAAGATTGAATCCGTCCCTTCTCCCACTGGACACAAACACCCTGATTTGAGTCCTACTGGTTGCCTGAAAATGCAGCCGCCAACCAGCCTCACCGGTTGCCTTCAAACACAGCTGCTATCTGGCCCCGGTTGCCTGCAAACGCAGCCGCTAACCGGGCTCCTACCCTTTGCACAAAGCTGGCCCAGGTCGAGTAACTCTTGGAACCTGTGGACATCATATAGAGGTGGGCTCACTAACTATATGCATATTTACAGGCACTGTTACTCAAATCTCTCTCTCTTGGTTTTATCTTGATTCCTATAGTTCCTTAATTCCTATCACGGCGGCATCTCTTTCACACACAACATTTCTTAATTTCTTACACTCCCCTCATCAGTCTCATTTCTCATTTACCACACAAAGAATCAACATCTACATCACATTATGTAGATACATGGATTATACAGCATAGTGAATGTAAGAGACAGCTGCAAGACAGAAGAGATGGCTCAGAAGACATGAGCACTAGAAAGCTATTAGTGACAATACAGGGAATTATGGTAACTCACAGACTGTGCTATGATGAGGAAAACAGAAAACGAACTGTCTAATGAACAGACATAGTGTGTCTCAGCCTTGCCTATGAAAAGATGGCTACTGAAGAGAAAGGGAGCCAGGCTAAAACAAGGCCTGATGGGAGCTGCGGAGGCTTGAGAAGGACAATGTTAGGCCTCGTTCACATTTCCGTGTCAGTGACACATCCGTGAAAAAAAGCGTACGTGTTTCACCCGTGAAGCTGTCCATGAAGGATCCGTGGTTGGTCCGTGTGTCCGTTTTTACCAATTCACTGACGTTGCTCAGCTGAAAAATAATTTCCAAAGAATCTTCTATTAGTCATCAGTGAAAAACGGACACAACACGGATGTGTGTCAGTGATTTTCACGGACCCATAGACTTCAATGGGCGTGCTTGGTCTGCATCACATAGCAAAGTAGTGCATGTCTCAGTGATTTTTTTTACTGACCCACGCTCAGTAGAAAAATGCTGAAATGTGAACAGATACATTTAAATCAATGGGTACGTGTGCTGTCCGTGAAAAATGCGGACAGCACACGTCAGTGAAAAACGGAAATGTGGACAAGGCCTTAGTCAGCATAGAAACATTTAGGCAGAATAAATGAAGCTGCAATACAAGAATATGTCAACAGGTTGAGCTGTTGGATAACTAATTAGATATATTGCTGAGAAGGCATAACAGTAACTTCCCAATATGTATTCAAATGTATATAAAAATTAAAAAAAAATATATAAATAAAATATATAGTTGAAAAACAATATGCTATTATGCAATAAAACATTCACTTATCCCTTGATTAATTATACATGTGGTGGACAGTAACTTTCACTTCATATATATAGTAATCAATTGTAAATTGTAGTTCCCAATACTATTTTCTGGTATTTAATTATACTTAAACTTCATTCATGATCAAATCCAAGTCCAAAATAAATAAGTAAATACTCACTGGATTTATTTCTTCTTGGAACTCATTTACTACATATTTTTCACATTAATAGTAAGTAAATGTTGTTTTTATTTTATTAAAGAGAATTATTCTCTGCTCTTAGTCGCATTCTGTTGATTTCCACTTTAAAAAGCAAGATAAAACGCACTGCGATTTTGATGCTTATTTATGTGTTTTTTTTGTGTATATATGCATTTTTTTGGCAACAGTTGCCTTTTTGCTTGTTTTATACAAAATATATATAATGGCATAAAAATATAACAAAAATACAAAAAATTTCAAAAAAGTTCAAAATTACATTAAAAAAATCATAATTACATACAAATACATAAAAAAATTATGCAGGGAATGATCAGTGTTTTACCTTACATTTCAACACATAAGATCTTTTAATTAGATAATATATACAGTCATGGCCAAAAGTTTTGAGAATGACACAAATATATTTTCACATGATCTGCTGCCCTCTGGTTTTTTATGTGTGTTTGTCAGATGTTTTTATCACATACAGAATATAATTGCAATCATATTATGAGTAACAAAAGCTTATATTGACAGTTAGAATGAGTTAATGCAGCAAGTCAATATTTGTAGTGTTGACCCTTCTTCTTCAGGACCTCTGCAATTCTCCCTGGCATGCTCTCAATCAACTTCTGGACCAAATCCTGACTGATAGCAGTCCATTCTTGCACAATCAATGCTTGCATTTTGTCAGAATTTGTAGGTTTTTGTTTGTCCACCCGTCTATTGATGATTGACCACAAGTTCTCAATGGGATTAAGATCTGGGGAGTTTCCAGGCCATGGACCCAAAATCTCTGTTTTGTTCCCTGAGCCATTTAGTTATCACCTTTGCTTTATGGCAAGGTGCTCCATCATGCTGGAAAAGGCATTGTTGATTGCCAAACTGCTCTTGGACGGTTGGGAGAAGTTGCTCTCGGAGGACATTCGGGTACCATTTTTTATTCATGGCTGTGTTTTTAGGCAAGACTGTGAGAGAGCCGATTCCCTTGGCTGAGAAGCAACCCCACGCGTGAATGGTTTCAGGATGCTTTACAGTTGGCATGAGACAAGACTGGTGGTAGCGCTCACCTCGTCTTCTCCGAATAAGCTGTTTTCCAGATGTCCCAAACAATCGAAAAGGGGATTCATCAGAGAAAATGACTTTACCCCAGTCCTCAGCAGTCCACTCCCTGTACCTTTTGCAGAATATCAGTCTGTCCCTGATGTTTTTTCTGGAGAGAAGTGGCTTCTTTGCTGCCCTCCTTGAGACCAGGCCTTGCTCCAAGAGTCTCCGCCTCACAGTGCGTGCAGATGCACTCACACCTGCCTGCTGCCATTCCTGAGCAAGCTCTGCACTGCTGGTAGCCCGATCCCGCAGCTGAAACACTTTTAAGAGACGGTCCTGGCGCTTGCTGGACTTTCTTGGGCGCCCTGGAGCCTTTTTGGCAACAATGGAACCTCTCTCCTTGAAGTTCTTGATGATGCAATAGATTGTTGACTGAGGTGCAATCTTTCTAGCTGCGATACTCTTCCCTGTTAGGCCATTTTTGTGCAGTGCAATGATGACTGCACGTGTTTCTTTAGAGATAACCATGGTTAACAGAAGAGAAACAATGATGCCAAGCACCAGCCTCCTTTTAAAGTGTCCAGTGGTGTCATTCTTAATCATGACAGATTGATCTCCAGCCCTGTCCTCATCAACACCCACACCTGTGTTAATGGAGCAATCACTGAAACGATGTTAGCTGGTCCTTTTAAGGCAGGGCTGTAATGATGTTGAAATGTGTTTTGGGGGATAAAGTTCATTTTCTAGGCAAATATTGACTTTGCAAGTAATTGCTGTTAAGCTGATCACTCTTTATAACATTCTGGAGTATATGCAAATTGCCATTATAAAAACTGAAGCAGTAGACTTTGTAAAAATTAATATTTGTATAATTCTCAAAACTTTTGGCCATGACTGTATAAATCACAAAATGTTATAAACCCAAAAGATTGAGCTGCAGATTAAAGATTATAAATCATGAATAACTTCCTTTATATTTGCATTTTTAATCTTTTATTTATTTTATTTCACTTATGTTTCATTCTTCTATGGTCCCTTTCTAGTTTGAAAGGTGTAACAGGATGGAAGCCCCCCCCTCTCCCTCCGAGGAGAGATCGAGGTGCTGGAATAAAAGCCGGACCTTGATGTCTCATCAGTGAGGGGCAACCATCCACTCACAGGAAACCAAAGAGTTTGAGATCCACATTAAGTCCTCCAGGTAATAGAGTTTCAAAATTCTCCTGGATTCTAAACGTGACATACGTGCAATGTGTTTTCCTCCCCTCCAATGTTCCTCTACTTTCTCAAAGGCCACAAAAGTTAAGCTTAATGAAATTGTTTAAAATGCTTTGATAAAGTGTTTCTCATACCCATTTTTTTATATTTGTAATATGTTCAGAAATTCTTTTCTGACCTTTTAGTTCTCCCTATGTATTGTTTTCTGCAGGGACATTCTAATATATATATATATATATATATATATATATATATATATATATACACACACACTCTCACCGGCCACTTTATTAGGTACACCTGTCCAACTGCTCGTTAACACTTAATTTCTAATCAGCCAATCACATGGCGGCAACTCAGTGCATTTAGGCATGTAGACATGGTCAAGACAATCTCCTGCAGTTCAAACCGAGCATCAGTATGGGGAAGAAAGGTGATTTGAGTGCCTTTGAACGTGGCATGGTTGTTGGTGCCAGAAGGGCTGATCTACTGGGATTTTCACGCACAACCATCTCTAGGGTTTACAGAGAATGGTCCGAAAAAGAAAAAACATCCAGTGAGCGGCAGTTCTGTGGGCGGAAATGCCTTGTTGATGCCAGAGGTCAGAGGAGAATGGGCAGACTGGTTCGAGCTGATAGAAAGGCAACAGTGACTCAAATTGCCACCCGTTACAACCAAGGTAGGCAGAAGAGCATCTCTGAACGCACAGTACGTCGAACTTTGAGGCAGATGGGCTACAGCAGCAGAAGACCACACCGGGTGCCACTCCTTTCAGCTAAGAACAGGAAACTGAGGCTACAATTTGCACAAGCTCATTGAAATTGGACAGTAGAAGATTGGAAAAACGTTGCCTGGTCTGATGAGTCTCGATTTCTGCTGCGACATTCGGATGGTAGGGTCAGAATTTGCGTCAACAACATGAAAGCATGGATCCATCCTGCCTTGTATCAACGGTTCAAGCTGGTGGTGGTGGTGTCATGGTGTGGGGAATATTTTCTTGGCACTCTTTGGGCCCCTTGGTACCAATTGAGCATCGTTGCAACGCCACAGCCTACCTGAGTATTGTTGCTGACCATGTCCATCCCTTTATGACCACAATGTACCCAACATCTGATGGCTACTTTCAGCAGGATAATGCGCCATGTCATAAAGCTGGAATCATCTCAGACTGGTTTCTTGAACATGACAATGAGTTCACTGTACTCAAATGGCCTCCACAGTCACCAGATCTCAATCCAATAGAGCATCTTTGGGATGTGGTGGAACGGGAGATTCGCATCATGGATGTGCAGCAGACAAATCTGCGGCAACTGTGTGATGCCATCATGTCAATATGGACCAAAATCTCTGAGGAATGCTTCCAGCACCTTGTTGAATCTATGCCACGAAGAATTGAGGCAGTTCTGAAGGCAAAAGGGGGTCCAACCCGTTACTAGCATGGTGTACCTAATAAAGTGGCCGGTGAGTGTGTGTATATATATATATATATATATATATATATATATATATATATATATATATATATATATATATAAATTTTTTTTTCTTTAATTTGACCGATTGTGCGATATTTTTTTTTTTTTTTTTTTTTTTCAATCCTAAATTGGGTACCTTTTTGTAAGTTATTTGAGGAAAAGTTATCATAGGGCTTATTATTATGTCCTTCAGGACATAACACCAATGTCTTTTTATAATTGTCTCCACATTTTTGTATTGTGCATTAAATGGCAAAATAATCCGTATGGTTTCGTTTATTCCGTCTTTCTTTTTTTCCGTTTTTTTTTTTTTCTCGTTTTTTTGATATTGTATATCTTCAAATTCTAATTCATCTGTTGAGAAAAAGGTCCATATTCTTTACTTTCAATAAAGCTGTATCTACTAGGTTTGGTGGATATTCCTTGGCCAGAAATTGTTCCCTCATTTCTTTTGCTTCCTCTTCAAATTTTTTATTCTCTGTGCAGTTACGTTTTTAACGTCAAAACTGACCTGTAGGTAAATTCAACAACCACCTTGGTAAGTGGCAGCTTGAATATAGTATATAACTATTCTTTGCTACTGACTTTTGGTATGTACTGCATACTAGTTTCTGTTCTTGCACTTCAATTGACGGATCTAAATATTCAATTTGCCTTTTTGTAATATTAGAGGAAATGCGTAGATTAATTACTCTAAAAAAAATAACTCAAGTTCTGTTGTTTGTCATATAAAAATGACATAATCAGGTCCTCTCCCAGCCTTGGCACAATATTATGATGTTCCCACTGTGCCATAAACAAATTGGCATAGTTGGAGGCAAACCTGGTGCCCATGGCGGTGCCTCTTGTCTGCAAATAAAAATCTGGTTCAAAATAAAAATAGTTATGCATAAGTATACTGCACTACTTATGTGACATAATTAATCTGTTCTTCACAGAGCCAACCACTCATCTCGAGTGGGATCCTCAATGCCTCAATCCCTTGTTCATGGTCTATTATGGTGTATAGTGAATTTACATCTAACGTCCATAAAATCCAATAAGATTCATATTTAAAATTTTCAATTATCTTAATTTGTATGTTATCTTTAATATCTGAAATAGTGTTTTTCACTAAAGGCTATATGATCTTGTCTATATTTTGGGATAGATTGGACGTCAAGGATCCTATGCCCGAGATGATTGGTCGGCCTGGCGGGTTTTCCCGATTTTTGTGTATTTTTGGGATGCATTAAAACATCGGTAGTCTTTGTTGTGTTCCCATTATATATTTCTATTCCTGCCCCAAAAGTATATTTTTCTCCAATCCTTTTTTACAATATTCCATTAAGGATAAATTAAATTCTTTAATAGGGTCCCCTTTTAAACGTTTATAGTGTTCCGCTTCTAATATTACAAAAGCCCCCCCCCCCCTTTATCCGCCGGTCGAATAATTACATTTTTCTGACTTTGTAGCGTTTCATCGCTTGGATCTCTTGTGGGGTAAGGTTTGTTCTTGTTAATGTTACATCTCTCAATCCTCTTATGTCTGTTTCTACACAGAGTCTGTGACATAGGCCTGCTCGGGACCGTTCGGGACCTATGTATTTGAATTACTGCAAATTCCATACTCCTCGTTGGCTAAAAATACTCCTCAAAAATGGTCATAGGAGTATTTTTACTCTTCCGGAAAAAATGTAGTGCGTCCTCTGGTCTGGATGTATTTCTAGAGCGTAATAATATTACAGGTTATACCGTATTTTTCGCTTTATAAGACGCACCCCAGATTTTAGAGTAGGAAAATAAGAAAAAAATATTTTTCATCACACCTCATATCAGACCCCCATAAATTTCAGGACATCACATCAGACCCCTATATCAGCCCTCCATGTCAGAACCCCATCAGACCTCAGATCAACCCACTGTGCCCCCATATCAGCCTACTCTACCCCCATGAGACCTCAGATCAGCAAAATGTGCCCCCATCAGACCTCAGATCAGCAGAATGTGCCCCCATCAGACCTCAGATCAGCTTATTGTGCCCCCATCAGACCTCGGATCAGCCCACCCAGCCACATAAGGTTAAAATAAAAAAACTCTTACCTGTCCTGCGCTGCGGCTCTGCTCCGTGCTACGTCCTGACGCTGTACGCAGCCAGGACAGTGCAGCACCGGCCCGGGAAGACAGAAGAGCGCTCACTTGAATTCGCTTTATAAGTCGCACCGCAATTTACCCCCTACTTTGGGGAGGGGAGTGCGTCTTATAAAGCGAAAAATACGGTAGTTACTAAGATTTCAGCAGAGATTGTTGGTCCAAGAAGTTATTCTGATTGCCTGATTGGAGTCGGGAAGGATAAATGAGATAGATAGATAGATAGATAGATATATATATATATATATATATATATATATATATATATATATATATATACATTTATTTTTTTGCATAAAATGAGGGAAAATGGACTTACACCTCATGTTTTGTTTTTTGTTTTTTCTTCCTTCTGGATCAGCTTGCAGGATAACAGGCTGAACTAGATGGATGGATGTCCTTTTTTCAGCCTTATAAACTATTACTAACCTAACCTGAGCTACAACTTATCAGATGCACTAGAACAGTGATGGCTAACCTTTTACAGAGCGAGTGCCCAAACTGTAACCCAAAACCCACTTATTTGTTACAAAGTGCCAACATGGCAATTTAACCTCAATACTACAGTCCTATAGAGTATATCTTCTATGTAGTTTATTATTTAGCTATAATAGCCTGCCACATTCAGTGCGCTGCGTGTGCTGTTCATAGCGCACCCTGCGCTGGTGAATTGCAGGAAAAGTCTAAGGCATTTTGGTACACCTTAGACCTTTTCCAGGGCATGGGTTCCCACACAGAGGACTCTGAGTGCCGCCTTTTACAGCAGTGCCATAGGTTCGCCACCATTGCAGTAGGGTATATGAGATGTGTCCTTAGTAGGGACAAATAAGAAGCAAATATAATGATTAAAGAGGTTGTGTCATCTCATATATTGGGGTTCATATCGCTAGGATGGTGTCTGATAGGTGTTGGACCCTACATATCTCGAAAATGGAGCCTGCAAAGAGGAGAGTGGACCACGGATGCACGGCCGCCGTACATTAGTTTCAGAGCACTGGCTCAGCTATTTCTGTCGGCTCCATATAAAGAAAGAAAGAAATAGTGGCTGTGCTTGTGTTGCACTTCCCATTTGTTTCTAGGGGACTTCCCAAAATAGCTGAGCTTGGTAAATATTATCACTCCCATAGAAAAGAATACATGGTCCACCCTCCTTCTCTTTGCGGGACCCGAAGCTATAAGATATTAGGGGCATGTACTAGTGATATGCCCCATTGTATGAGATGGGCCAACCTCTTTAAATGTATAGGTCAGCTGTAACATTCATAAGTTATGTCACTGTAAAGCACTGTATGTTCTATGATACAATGGAAAGAATATATTATAATACAATTGAAAATAATATATTATTTTTCAGTCAACCAATTCATCGGATAGTGAAGCACCAAATGAGAATGGTTGTGATGTAGAAAAACTGCCTGTAACGAATTCTGACACCTCATCAAGTGCAGATGAAAGCAGTGAAAAGCAACAGCCTAAATCTGCAGTGGTAAGTTTTTACAGGTCTGTATGATTCTGAGAAACACGAGGTATGAGGCAAAAGCTTCTATTGTTCCTGTATTTCTTTAAATGTAAAAAAAAACAAACTGTACAGTGGGGAAAAAAGTATTTAGTCAGCCTCCAATTGTGCAGGTTCTCCCACTTAAAAAGATGAGAGAGGCCTGTAATTGACATCATAGGTAGACCTCAACTATGAGAGACAAAATGAGAAAACAAATCCAGAAAATCACATTGTCTGATTTTTAAAGAATTTATTTGCAAATTATGGTGGAAAAGAATTTTGTCAATAACAAAAGTTCATCTCAATACTTTGTTATATAGCCTTTGTTGGCAATGACCGAGGTCAAACGTTTTCTGTAAGTCTTCACAAGGTTGGCACACGCTGTTTCTGGTATGTTGGCCCATTCCTCCATTCAGATCTCCTCTAGAGCAGTGATGTTTTGGGGCTGTCGCTGGGCAACAGGGACTTTCAACTCCCTCTAAAGGTTTTCTGTGGGGTTAAGATCTGGAGACTGGCTAGGCCACTCCAGGACCTTGAAATGCTTCTTCCGAAGCCACTCCTTTGTTGTCCTGGCGGTGTGCTTGGGATCATTGTCATGCTGAAAGACCCAGCCACGTTTTATCTTCAATGCCCTTGCTAATGGAAGGAGGTTTGCACTCAAAATCTCACGATACATGGCCCCATTCATTCTTTCATGTACACGGATCAGTCGTCCTGGTCCCTTTGCAGAGAAACAGCCCCAAAACATGATGTTGCCACCCCTATGCTTCACAGTAGGTATGGTGTTCTTTGGATGCAACTCAGCATTCACTCTCCTTCAAACACGACGAGTTGTGTTTACTTAGTAACATAGTTTGTAAGGCCGAAAAAAGACATCTGTCCATCCAGTTCAGCCTGTTTTCCTACAAGTTGATCCAGGGGAAGGCAAAAAAAACCCCTGTGAGGTAGAAGCCAATTTTCCTCACTTTAGGGGGAAAAATTCCTTCCCGACTCCAGTCAGGCAATCAGAATAACTCCCTGGATCAACGACCCATCTCTAGTAACTATAACCTGTAATATTATTACCCTCCAGAAATACATCCAGGCCCTTCTTGAACTCTCTTGGTGAACTTACCATCACCACCTCCTCAGGCAGAGAGTTCCATAGTCTCACTGCTCTTACCGTAAAGAATCCTCTTCTATGTTTATGTACAAACCTTCTTTCCTCCAGACGCAGAGGATGTCCCCTCGTCACAGTCACAGTCCTCGGGATAAATAGATGATGGGAGAGATCTCTGTACTGACCTCTGATATATTTATACATAGTTATTAGATCTCCCCTCAGTCGTCTTTTTTCTAAAGCGAATAGCCCTAATTTTGATAATCTTTCTGGGTACTGTAGTCCACCCATTCCAGTTATTACTTTAGTTGCCCTCCTCTAAACCCTCTCCAGCTCTGCTATGTCTGCCTTGTTCACAGGAGCCCAGAACTATACACAGTACTCCATATGTGGTCTGACTAGTGATTTGTAAAGTGGCAGGACTATGTTCTCATCCTAGAAACATATGACCATATGCCATAACTTTATTTTTTTGCTGAGTGGTTGTCATGGCAGCCAGTGGCCTAGTGAAGGGAGCCAGGTCTGCTTTCTTAGTACTCCCATTAAACTTGCCAGAGGTAGTGTAACAGGATATTGGTAAAAGCACAATACACTGAAATACAGAAGTGATGTAGTATATGAAACGTATGTAATTTTTACAACAAAGGGGTATTCTCATCTTGGACAATGGGGGCATATCGCTAGGATATGCCCCCATTGTCCTATAGGTGCGGGTCCCGCCGCTGGGACCCGCACCTATAACGAGAACGGGGCCCCCAAAGTGAAGAAGTGCGCACCGCGCAAGCGCGGCCCGCTCTCCATTCACTTCTATGGGGCCGCCGGAAATAGCCGAGTGCTGGCTCGGCTATCTCCGTCGGCTCCATAGAAATGAATGGGAGCGGTGGCCGTGCATGCGCAGTGCGCTCCCATTCATTTCTATGGAGCCGACGGAGATGGCCGAGCCAGCACTCGGCTATTTGCGGCGGCCCCATAGAAGTGAATGGAGAGCGGGCCCCGTTCTCGATATAGGTGCGGGACCCGCACCTATAGTACAATGGGGGCATATCCTAGTGATATGCCCCCATTGTCCAAGATGAGAATACCCCTTTAATACTGTGACCCAGAAAAAAAATTGAGAAATTGCCTTTTTTGTATTACACTCACCTATAATATATACAGTGGAGGAAATAAGTATTTGATCCCCCACTGACTTTTAAAGTTTTAATACTAAAAAATAAATGAAATGTCTCATAATTTTAACAGTGCCATATAGAATATCAAAAGAAAAACGGAGAAAATTACATGAAATGAGAAATAAAAATACATTTTTATTTCTTTTAGGGAAATAAGTATTTGATTCCCCTAGGAAAACATCATTTAATACTTTGGTGGCAAAACCCTTGTTGGCAAGCACAGCAGTCAGACGTTTCTCATGGTTTTTTTATAAGGTTTGCACACACTTCAGGAGTAATTTTGGCCCACTCCTCTCTTCAAATCATCTCCATATCCTTAAGGTTTTTAGGCATGCATTTGGAAACGCGAAGCTTCAGCTCTCTCCATAGATTTTCGACGGGATTGAGGTCAGGAGACTGGCTAGGCCATTCCATGACCTTGATATGCTTCTTATGGAGCCACTCCTTTGTTTCCTTGGCTGTATGTTTTGGGTCGTTGTCGTGCTGAAAGACCCATCCACGACCCATTTTCAGTGCCCTGGCGGAGGCAAGGAGGTTGTCACCCAGGATTTTGCGATACATGGCCCAGTTCATCTTCCCGTCAATGCGGTGAAGTTGGCCTGTGCCCTTAGAAGAAAAACACCCCCAAAACATAATACTTCCACCACCATGCTTGACGGTGGTGATGGTATTCTTAGGGTCATATTCTGTATTTTTCTTCCTCCAAACACGTTGAGTTGAGGCCAAAGAGCTCAATTTTGGTCTCATCTGACCACAGCACCTTTTCCCAGTCTCTCTCGGAGTCATTAATATGTTCATTGGCAAACTTGAGGCGGGCCTGGACGTGAGCCTTCTTGAGCAGAGGAACCTTGCGTGCACTGCAGGATTTTAAACCATTACGTCTGAGTGTATTACCAATGTTTTTTTTGGAGACTGTGGTCCCAGCTGCCTTGAGATCATTACTCAGCTCCTCCCGTGTAGTTCTTGGCTGATTTTTAGCCTTTCTCATGATCAATGGGACTCCACGAGGTGATATCTTGCATAGAGCGCCAGGCCTGGGTCGATTGACAGTAATGTTTTACTTCTTCCACTTCCGAATAATTGCACCAACAGTTGTCACCTTCTCATCCAGCTTCTTACTTATGGCTTTGTAGCCCATTCCAGCCTTGTGTAGGTCAACAATTTTGTCCCTGACATCTTTAGACAGCTCTTTAGTCTTGCCCATGGTGGAGATGTTGGAGTGTCACTGAGACTGTTGTCAGGTGGCCTTTTATACAGGTGACAATTTGGGACAGGTGTCTCTCATCCAGGTAACGACTTCACTGTGATTAGGTGGTGTCAGTGGTCTGTGGGAGCCAACATTAGCCATGGTTTTACTAGGGGATCAAATACTTATTTCCCTCAAAGAAATGCAAATTGTTTTTTTTTTTCTCATTTCATGTAATTTTCTCAGTTTTTCTTTTGATATTTTATGTGGCACTGTTAAAATAAAGCTGGCATAAAATGATCATTTTTTTTTTTTTTAGTATTCAAACTTTTAAAGTCAGTGGGGGATCAAATACTTATTTCCTCCACATTAAATGTTGCTTTTAAAAGTCCTGTTGAAAAAAAAGCCCTCATACTGAAATTTCTCTAGAAAAAATGGTTATGGCTCTTTGAAGTCAGGGGTGAAAAAAACTAAATGAGAAAAAGGCAGTTGGTTTGCTTTATTTTACAGTCTCCCCAACATTCATCCAGCGAAATGGATCCCGATAGTGTTTCTTCTTCTGAAGCAGAAAATTCTGACAGTGACAAGGTACTACACAAAAACATGCACATACAATTGTAGTAACGTCATGCAATGCTATCTGCCGATAATATAAAATAGCTGCAGATTAAGCTACTCTTAAATCTGTGTTACTGGGTTTCGGCCGCCTGTTCTGGCAGAGAATGCAGGAATTGCCCAGACACAACCCGCAGCGTACAGCGATTTGTGATAGGCGTATTCTTAGCATTTTTTGCCGGAATGTGGCTTGATCTCCACCACACCCCATTGTACTTAAAGGGTTATTCTCATTTTAGACAATGGGGGCATATCGCTAGGATATGCCCCCATTGTCTTATAGGTGCGGGTCCCACAGCTGGGACCCGCACCTATATCTAGAACGGAGCCCCCGAACTGAATGAGGGCGCACTGTGCATGCACAGCCGCCCTCCATTCATTTCTATGGGGCCGCCAAAAATAGCCGAGCACTGGCTCGGCTACTTCCGTCGGCTCCATAGAAATGAACGGGAGCGGTGGCGGCGCTTGCGCGCTGCGCTCCCATTCATTTCTATGAGCGCAGCGGGGAGCTGTGCCTGGTGGTGGCCGGACCCCCGGAAACCCGGGGTCCTCCAGGCGCAGCGCTCCCCGCTCCGTTCTGGATATAGGTGCAGGTCCCATTGGTGGGACCGATAAGGGTATAATTGGTCGGCACTCCTAGGCTTATAGTTGGTGCTCTGTGGTATAATTTGTAACTAATTGTAGTAGAAACCACGGCACTCAAATAGGTTTTAGGCTTTTAGTAATTTATTTGATCCATCCAAAAATTCAATCTGTGGACATTGGCCAACGTTTCGGTCTCAACCTAGACCTTGTTCACGGCCTACAGCACGTCCAGCGTTCCCAGTTCCTTGAGCATCCTCCATTGAACTGGGAACGCTGGACGTGCTGTAGGCCGTGAACAAGGTCTAGGTTGAGACCGAAACGTTGGCCAATGTCCACAGATTGAATTTTTGGATGGATCAAATAAATTACTAAAAGCCTAAAACCTATTTGAGTGCCGTGGTTTCTACTACCATTGGTGGGACCCGCACCTATAAGACAATGGGGGCATATCCTAGCGATATGCCCCCATTGTCTAAGATGAGAATACCCCTTTAATGAAGCTGGTGAGCATTCCAGTTGTATCTGGCAATCCCAGATCAGGACAATTCCAGCAGGCTTTTGTCTGCAGGAACAGCCTGCTAGAATACAAGCTGCAGATGTGAAAGTAGCCTTACAGTTTTTCATATAGAGATCTTTGCAGTTATTTGTTTTCATAGAAATGAATGGAGAGAGCCACAGCCACCTCTCCCTTCATTCTCTGCCTGAATGTGGCATAGTGGCCACCTTATTAGGTAGGACTGGTTTCCATTATTAAAATAGCGGTGCGACTTGCACCTATCAGACATTTATCGTTTCCTGCTGGAGAGATGCATAAGAACACATTTCTATTTTCAGATTTTTTTTTTCTTCCCACAGGATTTCACCCCAGAAAAAAATCTTCCCTGTACCAAATTGAAGACCATAAACTCAAGGCAAGAGTCCCAGGTGAAAATCCTCAATTCACATCTGATCAGCACTGTTGAGATAATCTGTCCCCAGTGACCTACCTAATCAACTATTTGCATAAACACATGGCTATAGTTTTTCTTTTGTTGACCCAAGGTATGATACCTTTTTTTAGTATGCAAATTAGGTCTTTGGTGATTACTTCATGTTTACTGTTGTTGCACTGAATTTCTGCTACTTTCTGCGGTCATCCCCCTCAACAGTTGAATAGGGAGGTCACTGGTGACAGATTCCCTTTAATCCGTTCTTTGGGTTTACACACGTTCATGTCTTTTCCAGATAAAAACAGATTCTGATGCAAAGTCTGGCTCTGAAAGTGATGTGGCGAAATGCTACTCGTCATCCTCCTCTGAGAAACCTGTTAAGAAGGCTCGCAGAACTCCCAGGGCATGTTAGTAAACTCCATTGAAAGAGAAATAGAGGAAAGCCTGACTCTTGCTAAAGTGTAATTATCTATTGTTTTACAGCAGGAAAAGGTTCTAAACCACAAATGTTCAAGTCCAAAGCTGTATCTTCTGAAAGTTCTAGCAGTGATAGGTAAGTAAAATGAAATACTGGACTAACTATCAGAAGATTTGGCATTGAGCACCATCTATTCCCTTGACATCTTCCCACCTTACTTCAGTACACTATTTATTGTTTGTCAGCTGTCTTTAAAGAGGCTCTGTCACTAGTTTTAACCATATAGCATTAGATATATGGGCACATAGGGCTCATCACCCTTTCCCCACACATACCTTTATTTCCCAGAAGGAATCAGCCATTATCCAGGAAAATGCACTTTTAAAAATATGGTAATGAGGCATCAGAGCACTGGGAGGTGTGTTCTGTTCTTCTGAACACCGCATTTGCGACGCCCTTCTTGCTGCTAACGCCGCCCTACGTGATAAAAAAAACGCCCCTCTGCTGCATGATGGACAGTGCTAGACCAGAGAGTCTAAATCCTGCGCACTGACTCATTGTACGTAGATATAGCAGCGCTAGCGACTTCTCCGCTTTCACCCCTTTCACTCGCAGTAAAAGTACGCTAATTAGGTCAATGCGTAGCATTAGCGTACAATGCGTAGCATTAGCGTACAATGCGTAGCATTAGCGTACACATTCGTATGCATTAGCGTACACATTCGTATGCATTAGCGTACACATTCGTATGCATTAGCATACAGTGCGTAGCATTAGCGTACAAATCATCATATGCGTACTCTATTTACGATATTGTTCTGCGCTCACGCGATTCTCCTTTGATTGCTAGCGCTGCTACATCTGTACAACGAGTCAATGCGCATGCTTGGGATTTCAGCGCTAGGCCAGAAAGTCTAGCACTGTCCATCATGCAGCAGGGGGGCGTTTTTTAATCATGTAGGGCGGCGTTAGCAGCAAGAAGGGCGTCGCAGATGTGGTGCTCAGAAAAGCAGAACACACCTCCCAGTGCTTCGATGCCTCATTACCATATTTTTAAAAGTGCATTTTCCTGGATAATGGCTGATTCCTTCTGGGAAATAAAGGTATGTGTGGGGAAAGGGTGATGAGCCCTATGTGCCCATATATCTAATGCAAATATAGTTAAAACTAGTGACAGAGCCTCTTTAACAACTTGTCTCCTATCCTAAAAAAAATCTTTGAAATGGGACAGAGGAGTTGTAATTACACCTGTTCACCGCTGCAATTCTGACAGTTATCAGGTAAACAAAGAGAATGCAGCACTCGCTGTGCTGCCTAATGGATGGTGTGGGAATGGGGCGCATTATCTGATGATCTGTGGTCCCACAGATGCTTAATTGGTTTTCAGGTCTGGGGAATTACATAGTAAAATAGTTTGAGGCCGAAAAAAAGACATCTGTCCATCCAGTTTGGCCTGCTATCTTGCAAGTTGATCCAAAGGAAGGCAAAAAAACCCTGTGGGGTAGAAACCAATTTTCCTCACTTTAGGGGGAAAAAAATTCCTTACCAACTCCAATCGGGCAATTGGAATAGTAACATAGTTTATAAGGTCGAAAAAAGACATCTGTCCATCTAGTTCGGCCTGTTATCCTGTAACTTGATCCAGACGAAGGCAAAAAACCCCTGTGAGGTAGAAGCCAATTTTCCCCACTTTGGGGGAAACAAACTCCTTCCCGACTCCAATCTCCCTGGCTCAACAACCCATCTATAATAATATTATTACACTCCAAAAATACATCCAGGCCCCTCTTGAACTCTTTTAGTGAACTCACCGTCACCACCTCCTCAGGCAGAGAGTTCCATAGTCTCACTGCTCTTACTGTAAAGAATCCTCTTCTATGTTTGTGTGCAAACCTTCTTTCTTTCAGATGCAGATGATGTCCCCTCATCACAGTCTTAGGGATAAATAGGTGATGGGAGAGATCTCTGTACCGACCCCTGATATATTTATACATAGTTATTAGATCTCCCTTTAGTCGTCTTTTTTTCTAAAGTGAATTAGGAGGCCAGGATAGTACTTGGAAGTCTTGGTTATGCTCGTCCACCCAGTGTCGGACATTTCTAGTTATTTGACATGTCAGCTTATCTTGCTTGAAGATCCCGTCCACCCCAGGGATTATATTGTGCAAGGATGGATTCATACCCAAATCTGTTGCTTGCGTTCCACATGGATGAATGGGCCCAGAGAATGCCACGAAAACATTCCATGGACCATAACGCTACCACCACCAGCTTGTGTTTCTCCAGCAATGGTTGCAGAGTATTTATTCTGTTTCTCACCTGCACATCTTTTCGATGAGGCAGAAAACGTGACTCATCAGAAAAACCAACCCTTTGCCAATCAGTGAAGGCCCAATTCTAATACTGACACAATAATTGAAGCTTTTTCTGCTGATGCAAGTTCATTGGGAGAGTGGTCATAATACTGTGACTCGACCGTGTATGATGCATTTGGGATTCAGATGGCCATGTGCTGCAGGCAGCTGCATCCCAAGCCCAGCAATGCCACTCCATTTGACCATACGCTTAAGGTCCCTTTACACAGAACGATATACATGCAGATTGTCGGGAGGGAAGTGTTCCTTCCTGGCAATCCGCCGATCGTTAGTGGAGGAGACTGCTGCGTTTACATGTATGGGGTGGAGCAATTGCTAATGCCGTCATTCTTCCCCATACAGACTCCTTGTTTGCCAGCAGAAGATCGTGTTTACGAGGATTGCTGCACTTACGATCCAGTTACCCGATGAACGAGCACACATTTACACTGCTAGACCATGGCTATGAGCATTACTATGAACGCTCGTTGGCGATGAGCTTTTCAATTCTTGGCACATGTAAAGGGTCCTTATTAGTGTTGCTCAGATTCTTGTCTTGTTTACTTTAACCCCTTCCCGCATTTTCAAGTACATGTACGAGGAGGAATGTGGTCTTTTGCCGAATCCCTATGTAAATGTTCTGTTAGGTCAGGTGCAGGAGCTGCGCCCTTCTGATCAGCAACACAGGCCCAGCTGTCAGCAACTGCTGTATCTGCCAGCATCTCTGAACAAGCCAATACCGGCTGATTAACCCTTCACATGCTGCGGTCAGTGCTGATTGTGGCACGTGCGGGATTTACACTTGGCTCCCTCACTGACTGCATTGCCCTTCCACCCTCCCCTCGCTGCGGTGACAGGGTGCTGATGGTTGCTATGGCAGCCCTGATAAATTACACAGGTATCGTAGCCTGCCATCTACGGAAGCCTAGGAGATCCAGCCACCAAGCTGGGTCTCCTAGACAACAGTCACCGTCTTACACTGTTCAGTTCAATTACAGTTCAATTACAGTTCAATGCAGCACAGTACTAAAAGTGGAAGTCCCAGAGTGGTACAAAAATAAAGTGTTTTTAATAATAAAAAATTTAGTTTCAAATAAAAGTTTCACAAAAAAAAAAGACATATTAAGTATCATATGTCCATATGGCTGTATAAAATTGGCTAATCTACTCTGTCAGATAAGCAGAAAAATAAAAGAAATAACAATACACACATTTGATATTGTCTCGTCCGTATTAACCTGCTCTATAAAAACAATACATTATCTATCCGGTCATGAGAAAACGGTAAAAAATAAACACATTGCCAGAACAACCATTTTATGGTTACCCTGCCTCACAAAAAGCGTAATATTAAGCGAAAATGTACCCCATATGTACCCCAAAATAGTACGAATAAAACTGTCACCTTATCCCGTATTTTCTAAAATGGGGTCACTTTTTGGGGGTTTCCACTGTAGAGATGCATAAGGGGGTCCTCAAATGCGACATGGCAACTTAAAATTATCCCAGTGAAATTTGCCCATACAGTAGTTTGACCACATACGAGGTGTTTCTGTAAACTGCAGACTCTGGGTAATAAATATTGAGTTTTGTTTTGCTGTTACCCCTTGCTGTGTTTTTAAGGAAAAACGAATTAAGAATGTAAAATCTGCAAGAAGAAAAAGTGACATTTTTAAATTTAACTTCCATTTACCTTTAATTCTTATGTAACACCTAAAGGGCTAACAAAGTTTATAAAGTCAGTTTTGAGGTGAGTAGTTTCTAAAATGAAGTCATTTCTGGGTGTTTTCTGGTAGGTGAGACCCACAAAATGACTTCATAACTGAATTAGTACTTTAAAAATTTCACACTTGCTTCTAAAATTTAAAGCCTTCTAACTTCCTGGAAAATAAAAGTGCATCTCAATAAATTAGAATATCATCAAAAAGTTTTTTTTTCCAGTAATTCAGTTAAAAAAGTGAAACACATATATTATATAGAGTCATTGCAAACAGAGTGAACTTTTTCAAGTGTTTATTTCTGTTAATGTTGATAATTATGGTTTACAGCCAAGGAAAACCTAAAAGTAAGGGTGCATTCACACGACCGTAGTTTTTGGTCCGCATCCGTTCCGCAATTTTGCGGAACGGGTGCGGACCCATTCATTTCAATGGAGCCGCAAAAGATGTGGACGGCACACAATGTGCTGTCCGCATCCGTAGGTCCGATCCGCGGCCCCGCAAAAAAGATAGAGCATGTCCTATTCTTGTCCGCAATCGCGGACAAGAATAGGCAGTTCTATCATAGGGCCGGCTACATTCACACAGCCGGTATCCGTGTTTTGCGGATCCGCAATTTGCGGACCGCAAAACACATACGGTCGTGTGAATGTAGCCTCATTGTGTCAGAAATTTAGAATAATTAACCCAAAACACCTGCAAAGGCTTCCGAAGCCTTTAAAAAGGTCTCTTAGTGTGGTTCAGTAGGCGACACAATCATGGGGAAGACTGCTGACTTGACAGATGTCCAGAAGGCTGTCATTGACACACTCCACAAGGAGGGTAAGCCACAAAAGGTCATTGCTAAAGAAGCTGGCTGTTCACAGAGTGCTGTATCAAAGCATATTAATGGATAGTTGAGTGGAAGGAAAAAGGGTGGTAGAAAAAGGTGCACAAGCGACAGGGAGAACCACAGCCTTGATATGATTGTTAAGAAAATACCTTTTCTAAATTTGGGGGAGATTCATAAGGAATAGACTGCTGCTGGAGTTAGTGCTTCAAGAGCCACCACACACAGACGTATCCAGGACATGAGCTACAAGTGTCGCATTCCATGTGCCACTCATGACAAATAGACAACGCCAGAAGCGTCTTACCTGGGCCAAAGAGAAAAAGAACTGGATTGTTGCTCTGTGGTCAAAGGTGTTGTTCTCAGATGAAAGTAAATTTTGCATTTAATTTGGAAATCAAGATCCCAGAGTCTGGAGGAAGATTGAAGAGGCCCTCAATCCAAGCTGCATGAGGTCTAGTGTGAAGTTTCCATAATCCGTGATGGTTTGGGGAGCCATGTTATCTGCTGGTGTAGGTCAGTGCAGCCGTCTACCAGGAAATTTTAGAGCACTTCATAACACTTGGCGCATGCGCAGTACAGGCACAGGCGCCCGGAATTTGAAGAGCTGGGGCCGGGATCGCGCAGGGAGATATCGCGCATGCGCGAGACTTGCGCGATCCCCGGCCCATCAGCAAACTGTCCATCATCTTGCCAAGGGGAGTGGTATACTTGACTCGAGTCAAGGAGGCTGCTGCCCCCTTGACTTCAAGCTGAGTCAAGGCAGCGCGCCAACGGAGGATTAAAATATGAATTTTACACAGTTTGAAGGATCTCTTCTCCTTACAAAGATCATCTTCTGAATCACGCTGGAACATAAATTAAGGTTCTGCTAACAGGTTTTTTTAGCCCAAGGAGGTGACAGGTTCCCTTTAAGGGATAAATAAATCTTCTGCCTATTCTTGTCTGTGGCTGTGGATAAGAATAGGACATGTTCTATTTTTTTCCGGGCTGGGGAACGGAAGTGCGGATGCAGACAGCACATGGTGTGCTGTCCACATCTTTGCAGCCCCATTGAAAATTGCGGAACGGATGCGGACCCATTATGCAGACATTTGAGTGGACCCTTAGTTATCGTCCGTGGTAGCGGAATCCATAACAGAATTCTTACATAACCTGAACCTTGTACGCCAAACTTGAAACACAAGTTCGCTCATCCCTAGTTGCGAGCACAGCGGTGAATAAAGTGTTTTTCCTTTCACTATTGTTTTTTTGTGAGAGTGCTGCCATTTTTTAAGTTCTTATATTATCCCGAATTTGTTGCCGGATTCATTGGCCTGCACCTCCATATTTATATTTGGCCTGCTGTGCTGCCATTGTTATAAAATATATATCGCCTTATATTATAAAAATGAGTTTCTGTCTGTCCTTTATGCGCGACCAAACTACTTGACTGATTTTCACCAAATTCGGCAGGTACATCAGGTGTACGGGAAGGTTTTAGACCGAGTCTCGGCTCTCTAGGACGTACCGTTCCTGAGATATTCCCAAAATATGACCTGCATTAGCCAATATTAGCCTGGGAGCCGTTCTCTTCAAATCCTAACTGCCATACTCTCCACAGACACACACAGGTTTAGTGCAGGTTTCCATAACAACCCAGCCATTTCTCTTCACTGTTTTAAAGGGGAAGAAGGCTGTAGATGACACTGGTAAGGGGGTATTCCAGTTACCATAAATATAACTTATGTTTTAGACTAAGGCGCCATTCGGGAGGGCATTAGCCCATTATACAAGTTGCGCCACCAGGGCCACAGTGCCCTCCTCCTACCGCCACGTGGGTTCCCTACCCCCATTGGTATACTTCAAGCTCCAACGCGGCTAGTCCAGCTCCCTGATGAAGGCTATTGTCGCAAACGTTTAAAAAGCTGTTGACTTGGAACCCGCTTGTGAAACAATTACAAATTTCATGAATACAACTTATTGGAACACAGGAGTTTTGTTTTACTTATGTTACTCGGCCTGGGAACCAATGGGGATTGAAAAAATGAAGGTAAAAATCAACTTCTGTTAGCTGCATTGACTTTCTCTCTCTCTGCAACGACACACAGAAACATTAAATGAAATAGATGAAATAAACTAATTTTAGACTACGACCGTTCAGTAGTAATAAAAGATGTTTTCTTCCACTGCTACCCATTGTGTGTCCTCATAAATTACCATGGCATCGTCCTGTAATTGAGGCCACCCTCAAAAGAAGGACTTAAAACCCCCGCCCCAGGTCTCGCTAAGTCACGTCCCGACTCAGTCAGGCTACGCCCCCTCCCACTCCGCAGCCAACGGGGATTAAAAAATTGAAGGTAAAAATCAATTTCTGTCAGCTGCAGTGGTGGGAGGGAGGGTGATTTTTATTTTTTTTTCTCTGCAGTGACACACAGAAACATTAAATGAAATAGATTAAATATACCCATGCAAAGCGATGTTTTCTTCCACTGCTGCCCACTGTGTTTACTCATAAATTACCATGGCATTTACCTGTAATTCAGGCCACCCTCAAAAGAAAGACTTAGACTTAAACTCCCTCCCTCCCAAGGTCCAGCTAAACCACGCCCCTGACCCCGGTCAGGTCACGCCCCCTCCCATTCCGCAGCCAATGGGTATTGAAAAAATGAAGGTAAAAATCAACTTCTGTCAGCTGCATTGACTTTCTCTCTGCAACGACACACAGAAACATTAAATGAAATAGATTAAATATACCCAGGCGAAGCCGGGTCCTTCTGCTAGTATATATATAAAAATGAGTTTCTGTCTGTCTGTTCTTTATGCGCAACCAAACTACTGGACCGATCTTCACCAAATTCGGCACAAAGGTACATTAGGTGTCTCGGAAGGTTTTAGACCGGGTCTCAGCTCTCTAGAACGTTCAGTTCCTGAGATATTCCCAAAATATGACCTGCATTAGCCAGTATTAGCCTGGGAGCCTTTCTCTTCAAATGCCAACTGCCATTCTCTCCACATACACATGGTCACATGTCCGATATCAGCCAATAGAAGCTCGCAGGTCCTTGGTCTCCATATACATTCAATTTTACTTTAGGTTTCCATAACAACTGAGCCAAGAGCAGGGCAGAGGAATCTGGGTGAGAACAAGAAAGACTTAGGAAATAGGTTTTCGCTCTGTGTAGTAACCAGGCTGGTAATGAGAGGTAATTAGCAGCCAGCTGAGGAGCGCAAGTAAATATCTCCCTAAAACACAATTCAGCGCTTACCTCTCACAGGCCTTGGCACAGCCTTCTTCTTACACACATGCACACAGATTTACTCCAGGTTTCCATAACAACCCAGCCATTTTTCTTCACTGCTTTAGGTTAGCTTTAGGCTAGTGCTGCATGTCGTGCAACAATTATAATGATAGTTTATGGTGTCGCACGGTGACATGCGACATACTGCGACGCGACATTTTCAGTAAAATCCATTTTGGTTGGGTTTTTTGCAACTGTCATGTCGTCGCATGTCGCAGTGCGACACCATAGCCTATCATTTTAAAGTTGCAGCTGCTGTGGAGGTCACTGACCTCACAGTACTCTGCTGCCTTAACACTGTTAAGGGAATGGGGTACTGTGGCAGTCACTGTTAAAGGGATGGGTGCTGTGGAGGTCTTAGGGGGGAAAGGAACAGTGGGGGTCACAGATAAGGGGACGGTCCCCTATGGAGGTCAATGCTAAAGGGTGGGGTGCTTTATTCACTGTTGAGGAGGCGGGCCCCTGAGGAGGTAAATATCAAGGGAGTGGGGTGCTGAGAAAATCACTTCTAAAGGGGCGGCTGCTGTGAAGGTCAAACACAGTCACATGTCCCTTATCAGCCAATAGAAGCTCGCAAGTCCTTGGTCTCCACAAAACACACAATTTTAATGCAGGTTTCCATAACAACCCTGCCCAGTAACTTGGCTGGTAATGAGAGTTAATTAGCAGCCAGCTGAAGAGCTCCGGTAAATATCTCCCCAAAATACAATTCAGTGCTTACCTCCCACAGGCCTTGGAACAGCCTGCTTCTTACACACATGTACACAGATTTACTCCAAGTTTCCATAACAACTCAGCCATTTTTCTTCACTGCTGTAGGTCACCTTTAGGCTTGGGCTGCACAACACATAGGGCACAACTACACTGCTACATTTGTCTTGCGACATTGATGTCGCACCAATGTGGAACAACAATTTTTATAATTACAGCATGTCGCAGTGCAACGCCATAGCCCAGGGGTCAGGAACCTTTTTGGCTAAGAGAGCCGTAAACGCCACATATTTTGAAATATAATTCCGCGAGAGCCGTACAAAATGTTTAAAGGGCCATTGACAGATCAATCGCTCCAATGTTCACTTAGTACAGCAAGGAATGCTCCTCCCTGCTGTATAAAGCCACAACTGGACTGAAACAATGGTAATTAGCAGTAAAAAAATTAAATAACTTACATTGTGAGCTTCTGCCACCTATATTTCATGCTTGGGGGCTTTTAAATCATCTCTTGGGGGTATAAGAAACTGATTTAAAGCCCCCCAAGAGTGAACTAGCAGCGATCGGTACCTGCCGAATATGTAGTTATATTCGTTGTGCTCTGCAGCTCCGACTACCGGGTTGATCCCTGCATCTTACGTCACGCTGCTCCCTCTCTCTCCATAGAGGTAAATGGAATCTGCTGGCAGCGTATGCGCACCAGTGGCAGCACGACGTAAGATGCACGGTTCAACGCGGAAGTAAGAGCTGCGGAGCACAACGAATATAAATGGAGGGGGTTATGAAGCTCATGTCTCCTCGGTTCAGCAAGCGCCGAGGAGGCAGAGCCGGTGGCGCATGCGTGCTAGAGTGAAAGTATATGCAGCGATCCCACACAGATACGTCATCGGGTGGAA
>ONZH01027390.1:0-27904 GCA_900303285.1 Rhinella marina | reverse complement strand
ACACCCATCATCCCTGCCCATCAGCAGAGTGAAGACGCCATGACGCTCAGTGATGTCACATTCATGGGTCTGAGCTGCATTACCAAGCACAGCCACTATGTGATGGACTGTGCTGTTCTTGGTAAGCTGCGAGGAGGCTGTAGCACTCACCCGGTCTCCTCAGACAGCTGATTGGCGGGTGTGGGACCTTCGCTGTTCTGAGGCTGGTGACCTATTCTGAGGGTCTAAACCTCAGGAAAACTCCTTTAATCCCCAAACACCCTGTGAAGTGAGCGACTATGTCAGACCTGGCACTGCCACCACTGAGTACAGGCCCACGTGAGACCCCACCAGTATGGGTGATGGAGGCACCCACCACCTGCTCAGTAATGAAGGACAGCGTTGTCCCTGGTCTGCAGGACTGGGACCATCACAGGAACCACATACTCTAATGATTTCTAGAAGAGCCACAGACTGACCCACTCCAGGTGAAGAGATCCCCCCAGTTATTACCATAAAGAGTTAAAGCCGAGTTACTGAGGGGGAGGTGGATTACGTGGGGCGGACACTATAACGTAGGACATGGCCGTGTCCAGCTAGAAGCATCAGGGCTCAGGACATAGACCTCACTCAGTGGCTGGTTGTGTGATGGTCCCACAGGAGGTCTCACGTCCACATGTGGAGATGGAGGGAACGTGGCAGGAGGACGGTGGTAGATCCTTCTAGACCATCTTTCAATCTTGAAGGTTTTCGCCATCATGAAGCTTCATTGTCCTCTGGGTGTAATGACGACGCCCCCATTGCTCCTAAAGGCTCATTTGCATACAGTAAGGGCACGTTTTGTGGGGCTGCGGATGTGGCCCTATTCCAATGAATTGGTTGTCTCCAGGCGGCCATGTTTGTGTAGCCCGGTGCTGGTCTCCTCATGTCTCCTCCTTCTTTCCAGGTTGATATCTTCAGTAAGCAGCTGCTGCTGATTCCCATACACCTGGAGGTTCACTGGTCTCTGGTCTGTGTGGACGTCACCAAGCGGACCATTACTTATTTTGATTCCCAGCGCACCCTGAACAGGCGCTGCCCCAAGGTACGTCTTGTGTCCAGCAGTATTTCGTGGTTGGGGGGATATCGCGGCGAGGTGTGTGACGCCATGTTGTTTCTCAGGGGCTCCTGGCCCGTTTACCAGTTTTACATTTTGGATTTTTCCTCCCCACGTTCCAATAGACATAACTTTTTTTTATTTTTCCGTTAAGGGCTTATTTTTTGCGGGACAGGATGCATTTTTTAACGCCACGGTTTAATTTACCGTCTTGTATTAGAAAGCGGGAAAAAAAAATTCTTTGTGGCAAAATTGAAAAGAAAACCGAATTCCGGCAAGGTTTTTGGGGTTTTCACATCGCGGAGTTCAGAACGTGCTACAAATGATGACGGCTCAGTACGAATGCGGCGATACCAAACCTGAAAAGTTTTTTGTTTTTTCTTCTTTTACTACTTTTAATAAAAATAAAAACCTTTCGGAAAAATCTAAATCTTTGCATCGCGGTAACTACAGAGCTGTAGGGGGCTTGTTTTTTGAGTAAAAAACCATTGTTTTTTTACCATTGTTGTACTATGTAAAACTTGTGTTATTCAATTTTTTGGGGGACAAGATGACAAAAAATGTCAAATCACGTGTTTTTCCACTTTTTTTTCCCCGTTACGGCTTTCACCACTTAGGAATTTTTCTTTTATGTTTTTTTATAGTTCGGATATTTT
Organism: Rhinella marina; assembly: GCA_900303285.1. Lineage (NCBI taxonomy): Eukaryota > Metazoa > Chordata > Amphibia > Anura > Bufonidae > Rhinella > Rhinella marina. The sequence goes on along the minus strand of ONZH01027390.1, from coordinate 26,173 downwards.
CGGATGCGCGATACCCAATGTTTAATTTTTTTAATTATTTATACATATAATGATTGATTTAAACTTTTAACATACATTTTTAAAACGACCCTTTTCTTACTAACTATTCGCCCCCTATGGGCCTCGTACATGGGGTCTTGTGATCTCTTGGGGATCTATTGGGGTGAATAGGATTTTTTCCTCTCTCCCTGCTGAGCTGTGCCCCATCACAGGCCTGGATCTCTTCAGCAGTGTCCAGGCTGCCATGGCGACCAATCAGATTTCAGAGGGAGCCGCATCCTGTTAGTGCGGGCGAGTGCCAGCTATATGATACAGCCTGCACCCGCCGTATACGGAGCGAGCTCACTGCAGAGGCATAACGCTGTGTGTATATATATATATATATATATACGGCATTATGGGTTCCTTACTGCTCACACATTAGGTCCGTGGTAGTCACAGAGGTCCAGTCACCTGATGGTTGTAAACCTGCGCAGTGATCTGCCGAGAACTGACCTTCTTCAGGACATCGGTCACATACAGCGCTGTGATCGTTCCATGTAAATGGAGCTGAACAAACTCCGTTCATTATCTTGCCCACCTGCGCTCCACATTCAGGGTCATCATCTTGGTGGACAATAAATCGTCTTCCACATCTCGGTTCTTGCAGTAGCCGGCTTGTCTGTACAGTCTGCCGCCACGTGGCACCCAGGACCTGCTGCGGAGAAGCCGGCTTGTCTTCTGGCCGTTCTCTGTACATTCTGCCTGCACGTGGCACCCAGGACCTGCTGCGGAGAAGCCGGCTTGTCTTCTGGCCGTTCACTGTACGGTCTGCCGCCACGTGGCACTGCTGCGGAGAAGCCAGCTTGTCTTCTGGCTGTTCTCTGTACAGTCTGCCGCCACGTGGCACCCAGGACCTGCTGCAGAGAAGCCGGCTTGTCTTCTGGCCGTTCACTGTACAGTCTGCCTGCACGTGGCACCCAGGTCCTGCTGCGGAGAAGCCGGCTTGTCTTCTGGCCGTTCACTGTACAGTCTGCCGCCATGTGGCACTGCTGCGGAGAAGCTGGCTTGTCTCGGCCGTTCTCTGTACAGTCTGCCGCCACGTGGCACCCAGGACCTACTGCGGAGAAGCCGGCTTGTCTTCTGGCCGTTCACTGTACAGTCTGCCGCCACGTGGCACCCAGGACCTGCTGCGGAGAAGCCTCCATATCACGTCACTCTGACACAGGATCAGTAGAGGAAGTACCAGACTCTCCAGGTTGATTGTCCATGCTAGGAAGTATTTCTCTTTGGCACCATTGGAACTGGCCGGATGCTCTTCCCCAGCAGCGGGCAGCATTGTGGGTTTGCAAGTATTTTTTGACTGACGTGGCCTATTAAGCCCCCTGACTGGCTTCAGAATCACACTTGAAATACGTTCCGGGGACACAAGGTTAAGGGTCTTATTCTGCCACGTGCCAGAACTATTCAAGACCATAGGCTCAGGAGAAGAGCTGATCGTTAAAGGGGTTGTCCGCTCCTTCCCACCTTCAGGATACACCATCAATATCAGATCGGCAGCGGTCCGTCAGCCTGCACCTACAGTGGTCAGCCCCTGTGGACGTCCCTGTCCATTGTGTAGAGGACGGATGTGGTCACTGCAGACCACTGAAGAGAATGGACCCTCAGGAAGGAAGCTGCTGAGATCCTCTGCCTTCGTGGGCAGAACGTCCCAGTACACATCCCAAGAATGGGAAACCAGGTCACAAACGACCTTCGTCAGGAAGACGTGGACCCCAAAGATGTACTCACTGTCAGCATTGTCCCTGTGGCATCTTGACCCACGGTACCACCATTTGTCACCCGGGCAGAAGAGGCGTTGGTGGTGACTGGAGAGACGGTAATGGCTGCTGATTGTCTGTGCTCGATGCCGTCTCTCCTGGTTCCCTGCTCTGCCTCTCCACATTCCTCCGCACCGCTCGCCCTCCTCTCACAGGCAGAGACCTGCTTCTCTCCGTCTCTGCCTCTCACTACCCATAGGACGCATGCACTCTCCATCCTTTAGCTGAGTTCCCAGCCCACGATTAGCCACCCTTGGGTATTTTGGGCACCTTCCCTTGTGGCAGGGTGCGTGTGAGCAGTAGGCCCTGGTGGCTGCTTTCTGGGAGGGACTGTCGGGGCACATTGATGATCTGAAGGCACTGACTACCTGCATGGATCTCATTAGAGAAGCCCCGGACTGACCGCCTTTGTTCCAGAAGCAGCTGGAGTCAGACTGTCCTGAGAAGGTTCCTCAGCGTAGACACAGTAATAATCAGTGAGGTGACCCTGGGCGATCATCTCTCTGATAGTGACGTCTGGATTCCAGGTCGGCCTGTAAATTCCTGCACTTGGCCTTGGTGACCCAGCACTGCGTGCCAAACTGTCCGCCGGGAGTCCTACATACCAAGCAAATGCGCCCATGAGTCTGTCCTCGCTGGGATTGGCATGGCTCAACCTTCTTTCTCTGATCAACTTGTGTAACGAGCAGGTTCTTCATTGGACAATGTCATTCATGGTGTCTGACTGTTTTGCACCCAGGTTCCTCCATGGTTGTCTACATCCTATACCGGCTATGCTGACATGTTTGACAAAAAGAAAGCTGGGACCCTGCCAACCTCATGGCCGTATGATTGCCCCATCGCTCTCTTGCCTAGACCCACCTCATGGCCGTATGATTGCCCCCATCGCTTCTTGCCTAGACCCACCTCATGGGCCGTATGATTGCCCCATCGTTCTCTTGCCTAGACCCACCTCCATGGCCGTATGATTGCCCCATCGCTCTCTTGCCAGACCCACCTCATGGCCGTATGATTGCCCCATCGTTCTTTTGCCTAGACCCACCTCATGGCCGTATGATTGCCCCATCGATCTATTGCCTGAAACCCACCTCATGGCCGTATGATTGCCCCATCGCCTCTTGCCTAGACCCACCTCATGGCCGTATGATTGCCCCATCGCTCTTCTTGGCCTAGACCCACCTCATGGCCGTATGATTGCCCCATCGATCTATTGCCTAAACCCACCTCATGGCCGTATGATTGCCCCATCGTCTCTTGCCTAGACCCACCTCATGGCCGTATGATTGCCCATCGATCTATTGCCTAAACCCACCTCATGGCCGTATGATTGCCCCATCGCTCTCTTGCCTAGACCCACCTCATGGCCGTATGATTGCCCCATCGTTCTCTTGCCTAAACCCACCTCCTGGCCGTATGATTGCCCCATCGATCTATTGCCTAGACCCACCTCATGGCCGTATGATTGCCCCATCGCTCTCTTGCCTAGACCCACCTCATGGCCGTAGGATTGCCCCATCGTTCTTTTGCCTAGACCCACCTCATGGCCGTATGATTGCCCCATCGCTCTCTTGCTAGACCCACCTCATGGCCGTATGATTGCCCATCGTTTCTCTTGCCTAGACCCACCTCATGGCCGTTGATTGCCTCATCGATCTATTGCCTAAACCCACCTCATGGCCGTATGATTGCCCATCGCTCTCTTGCCTAAACCCACCTCATGGTCGTGGGTCCCGGTCGTGTCAGACTATATAAAAGAATAACTAGAAAAATGGTTTGTCCTTAAAGGGGTTTTCTGGGAGTTATCTATCCTCAGGATAGGTCATCAGTATCTGATCAGTTGGTCTGACACCCAGGACCCCTGCCGATTCAGCGGCTTTGAGAAGATACCGGTGCCCCTGTGAGCTCCACGGCCTTTCTCTTAGCTTCTTCTAGGCAGTGACGTCACGTGGCCTGGGAGCAGCTCAGTTCCATTCATGTTGAATGTGGCAGAGTGCGATACCAAGCACAACCACTATACAATGTACCGGCGCTGTGAGAAGGTTAGCGGCACTCACAGGAGCGCCGGTACCTTCTCAAACAGCTGATAGGTGGGGGTCCCGGGTGTCGGACACCCACCGATCAGATACTGATCGGTCATCAGTAGTAAGATCCTGGCGTCCTCTCGGCCACAGTGGGCTCAGAAGGATGGGATCTCTCTGCAGTGTACAGAACAATCTGCTATGAAGAAGATCATTGTGAAGAATAATTAGCGTCGGTCAAGCTGACTGCAGTTCTGGACAAGCCTCATCCTATGGGTGCTTGACAGTTCATACAGTGCTTTCCCTCTCACCACCACTATATCTGCTCTTACCTGGAAGAGGGTGAAGGCAGGGAATGGACACCACCGGTTGAGGCCTTCTCCTCCACTTTTGTTTCTGCACCTCCCAGATGTCTCAATTGTTTCTGGAAGTAGATGCGTCCTCGGTAGAGCTGCCCTCGCCCAGGAAACCGTTCTTCTGGTAAGATGGTCATCTGCATTTTTTTTTCTATCCAAGTCCTCAGTGGTGACAGAGAGCCGCTTCTATCAAGTTGGCCATGGAAGAGTGGCAACACCTTCATTGCAGGACATCCTGGTTACCTTAAGACGCAAGACCTCATTTTCAGATTACTATTGGTGGCCTTCTTTTTCTAGAACGGCCAAGGACTTTGTTGCTTCCTGTGTCATGTGCCCACAGGCAAGTCTCGGCAGAGGCCTGTGGTCTACTCTTCCCTCTGCCAGTAACTGACTCTGGCAGAGGAAGCATAAGACCCACAGACGAGCATCACTTTTCCAAGATGGCATGTTCTACTCCCACTGTCTTTCCTCCGCAGTTCAGCTGGCCATCTTGTTCGTCTACACATTAGTATCTAGACATCACCTGTTTGTCAGAGACAGAGGTCTCTCCGCAAGTCGCCGGGCGTCCTGAGTTGGACTATCCCCAGTCGAACACACAGGTGGAACAAATGAATCGGGTCTTGGAGAACCACCTTCACCATTTTTTCTTTTAGTCAAGACAATGGAGTGTCCTTGCTTCCTTGGGCCACAGTCCGCAGGCATGCCGCCGGTGAGTCCGCAGGCATGCCGCCGGTGAGTCCACAGGCATGCCGCCGGTGAGTCCTGTAAAGAGGTTGGCAGACAAAAGATTTGACAGCGTGCTTCTCTCCTGGAAACTGCGTCTGGCCATCTTCTAGGAATAATCGCTTGAAGTTTCCTGGTTACAGATTTGTTTCTCAATTCTTGGGTTCATTTGAGGCGTTAACACAAATCAAGCCAAGAAAATCTGTGATGACCACCATCCATACCTCCTTCCTTTGGGTTATCTCAAGCTCTTGGTCCTCAATTGTTACTCCAGATCCTCTCTTTCTGTTCCAGTCAGTCCTGAGGATGAGTTTGAGATGAACAGAGTTGGAAAGAAGATGGACTGGAAGGGTTTTGGTCCAGAGACGGGGTCCTGGGAATCTGCTGAGAACCAACTAATCTAAAAAGTTTTCTTCAGCGGTCCAAAGAGGATGGGTACTGTGATGTTTTGGCACGGCCTTTGGAGTATTCACCTGGTCCCTTGCTCTGGGCCGCGGCATTCCTCTGCTCCTTCCCAGCAGACATGGCTGATAATGCCTCTTAGGACGTGTGTGTGCACTGGAGCCTTATAGTTGGTTATCCTTGGGTATTTGACACTTTTCCCTTGTTAGCGGGTGCCTGAGCAATAGGTTCTAGTTGTCTAGTTCCCTGCAGAGCTGCACTACTTGTCGGTGTAGGATTTCACCCTCTATACCGACCCTGAGCTTCCCGCCCTCGACTTGTCCCTGATTACGGTTTCTGCCTGACTCCTCCATTCTCTGCACTGGCGTCTCTTGAACGTTGACTGCTGGCTCTTTATGCCATAGCAGATTGAAGCCACCAACCTAAAATCCAGTGGGGTATTAACAGGACCATCCAGAATATCGTACAATCACCTACTGTATTTATCAGTAAGCTTGGAAAGCTGAACTTTTGTTGGTGTGAAGAAAGGCAGGTTTTTTTTGTTTTTTAACTGTATTGTGGCTTAGATGTGGGCCTAGCCCTTAGTTCCTTGAAGGGTCAGGATCTGCCCTTTCCATCCTTTTATTACAATCTTGGCTTCTTCATGTGTTGTGAAGACCTTCCCTCATACAGGCCCTCAAGGGATTTGAACTTGCTTAGTATTGGATGTTCTTCAATTTCCCATCGTTTTTGAGGCTGTCGGGCATGTTTCCTTGCGTCGTCTGGAAGGTAACTTTTCCGGTTATGGTGACCTCCATCAAGTAGGTCTTAAAAGGGGTTCTCCGGGAATGAAAATACGTAAATATTACTTTATTATAAATATATTCCCAGATACCTTTCATTAAGTTATAACGGCTCATTTTGTCTGGGGGAGCAATAATTAGGAGAAACAAAATGGCCGCCGTCCTATTAGTGCACACAGAACCTGTCCTAATCACACCGCTGATAAGATCTTCAGCTGAATCTCTGTAAAGAATGGAGTCCACGAGGAGACGTGAAGTACAGAGGGGAGGGTGTGGATAATGAGCAGCAGCTCTTGTATGAAGTCTCCATTACCCAGTTCTGTCCTGTATGTCTACTCATCATCATAATCCCTGACAGGTAGTGTAGAGAGGAGGATGAGGCAGCTCTTTACCTCAGTGCTGTTGAAGTAACTTGTCCTGCTGTGTGATTAGGACGGGTTCTGTGTGTACTAACAGGGGACGGCGGCCATTTTATTTCTCCTAATGATTGCTCCTCAGACAAAACGAGCCATTATAACTAATGTAAGGTATTTGAGAATATAATTATAATAAAGAAATATTTACGTTTTTTTCATTTTCTTAATTCCCAGAGAACCCCTTAAGTGGAGGCCGTCTCCTGTCGCTCCTTATCATTCACCCAGACCATGATGGTTCCTTCTCCTTACTTCAAAGGTTTTCTGTTACTGCATAGCTCCCATCCCAGGGGACCATCGCTCTGGATTCTGTTACTTCTGCCTTCCAGCGACTGGACTTTGTCATCCATATAGATGATATAAGGTGGTTCCCAGCCTTATAGGACAACTATATGTTGTGAGGTGTACAGCGCTGCTACCTCGTCTTCTCACCACACCTTTGGCTTATTCTACAAGGTGCACACTTTTACGTGAACAGTCGCCTGACCTAGATTGCATTGCCTGTTTTCGGCAGGGTTCTTATCTGTTCCTGGTTATGTGACATCTGTTCCTCTTTGCTGGGGCACAGACTTGATAAGCTCAGTGTCTAGATATAGGAGGGGCAGCTTTAGATCTGTCCTGTCAGGGCCTATATTCTTGGTTTTACGGTGAGTATAAGAACCGTCTTCCCTGACTGGTACTTTTGCCAGGTCCAGACACGTTTTCAGTGCTTCTGTGCCAGGAAGCTGCCGCATAAGGCACTGGGGCCTCCTGTGCTGTATTTTTAGAGAGAGTCCTTATTGCACGACTTATTTCCGATCGGACAAGGTTCCTGCTCTGTGTAACGTGACTTGTCTCCTCCGACAGCACATAGCCAAATATCTCCAGGCTGAAGCGATAAAGAAGGAGCGACCAGAGTTTTCCAGCGACTGGAAGGGATACTTCAAGATGGTAAGTGCTGGAGCACCCTCGGGTCCTTGATTGCCAGGAGCTTGTGCTGATTGTTTTTCTTACATTTCAGAACGTTGCGCGGCAGAATAACGACAGCGACTGTGGGGCCTTCGTGCTGCAGGTGAGACGCCTCTCCTCCCGCGTTGTAGTGGAGGTCGGAGGATGGATAACTCAGCATCTCTCTCTTCTCTCTCCGACAGTACTGCAAGTTCCTCGCCTTGGAGCTCCCGTTTACATTCGGGCAGCAGGATATGCCAAAACTGCGGCGCCAGATGTATAAGGAGCTTTGTCACTGCAGGCTGACCGTGTGACGCGTCTGAGCCATGTCTGGACTGTGGGCGGCCTCCGCAGTCACCTGACCCCTTCAGGGGCCAATCTGGAGCTTTCACTTGTAAATTGATTTGTGGAGTTCAGAGGCTTTTTTTTTTTTTTTTTTTGTTTTTTTTTGTTTTTTAAAGAACACCTCCCGAGGTCCATCCCGACCCCCGTCCTCCTCCCTTGTCCTTGTCTGCGTCCATCCAAGCGGTTTCACCCTTCTAAAAAGCAACAGGCGCCCTCTTTGTGTCTTTTTTTTTTTTTCTCTCTTTTTGTATTTTTTTTTTTTTATTTAAACTGTTTCTGGGGGAAAAAATTTGTAGGATTTTTGTTTTTTGTCAGAAAACAGAAAAATAAAAAATGAATAAAAAGTTCTATAGAAAATGTGTCCTACAACTGCTCGCGTCGACTCACTGGGACAGACGGGCGTTGTAGGGTGTGATATGAGTGGCGGTATTTCTATGGGCTGTGGTTTACAGGGGGAATGCACATGAAGGGCGGGGGTCCATCTTGTAGGACCTTTCCACCGTGTGCGCCGCCGTTATTACCTGGTGTTGAGGGTCACATGATCTAGCTGTAGCGCTAGCACAGAATAACGCTAGAGACTTTGGGACGGCCAAAAAGTACAGCCGTGATCATTTTCTACTGACCAGCGGTGCCAACAAGTCCCAGATGTGAACTGCTGGCGGGTGTCACCGGTACGTCAGGAGCCCAATGTCCCATCGGCATCCCAGCAATGGCTTCCACAGCCACAAGTATTAACACCTTCATTACCAGGACTATATTGACAACATTTTTTTTTTTTTTTTCTTCCCTGCCTTTCCAAGAACCATAACTTTTTTTTTTTACTTTTCTGTCTTCAGAGCAGTGTGTGAGGGTGCCGGGGGGGCTGGAGTTTGATGGAGGGGTCCAGAGCGAGGGGGGAAGAGGGGTCCGGAGGCTGACGGGGAAGAGTCCAGAGCGAGGGGGGAACGGAGGGGCTCCGGAGGCTGACGGGAAGAGTCCAGAGCGAGGGGGGAAGAGGGCTCCGGGGGGAGGCTGACGGGAGGAGTCCAGAGCGAGGGGGAAGAGGGGTCCGGAGGCTGACCGGAAGAGTCCAGAGCGAAGGGGAAGAAGGTTCCGAGGCTGACGGAGCTAGGGGAAATGGTCTGGGTATGATAGAGAGGGGTCCAGAGCGAGGGGGAAGAGGTGTCCGGAAGATGACGGAGGGGTCCAAAGCGAAGGGAAAATGTGTCTCTGGGGATGATGAAGAGGGGTCCAGAGGCTGACAGAAGGGGTCTTGAGGATGGGGAGGGGAGGAGGACTACAGGGGGTAATGAGGAGGGGGTTTGAAGTTAATGGGTGTAGGGTCTGCAGTAGGATATGTGGGAGCTGGCAGTGACTTCTCCCCTATGAAGGGCTGTGGAGCCAGGCTAATGGCCCGTAGACATAAATCCCATCTGGCTCCATGAGTTCTAATGGTGGTCAGGCAGAAAGGAAGACATGAGATTGGTAGGCAACCAGAGCAGGTATAGAAGTGAGGGGGATGACAGGAGTCGAGAGAAAATAATGGCGATACGGCAGGTGAGGGCCATGCCAGCGCTCAGGTATAAGCGGTTACAGTAAACATGGCGCCCACCCTCACTCAGTACTAGACACGAACCGGGAGACATTTTCTGTAAAGAACCAGACAGAACATCACTTCCTGGAGGCACTCTTGGGTGGGAACGTTCCGAGCTGCTTCAGCCAATCAGTCGCTAGTGTTGCTGGAGTGGCAGGCATCTGAACCAATAAGAAGGCGCAATATATTGAGCGACATCAAAGTGAGCCAATTAGCGAGCGAGACAGTTGGCGGGTTTGCCACGGGTGAGGGGGGCACGTCACGTGTTGTCTCTAACCAATGGCTGGTAACGCGGAGGAATGAAGGTGTTGGGAAAGGGGCGGTCAGAGGAGGAAAGAATCCGTCGCAATTAGGGGCGGAGCTCTGACACAGGGGAACCAATAGTTTTTAGAGCCGGCTCTCTTTTATGTGATAAGCATCTTAAACAACCAATCAGCGTGAAGCCGGCTGGTCCTACCGCTTAGACGTCTGAGCACCACTTTCTACCTCCACCAATAAGAGCGCAGCTGGGCGGAGACAAAGGGAGACTATATATAAAGCGGTCGCCGGCTTCTCGGAAGCTTCCGCTCTGAAGAATGTCTGCGAGCTACGACAACCGGTGAGTGAGTAGTGTGGCGAGCCTGGCGCGCGCAGGCCTCGACGGGGCCTTCTGGCGGCCGTTCGGTCACCCGTTGCCTGGTGTGTGTGGGGATAACCCACCCGCCTGCATTTTATTTTTGTTCTTTCCTCGGCGACCTCCGTGATGTTGGCCTCCCCGCTCTGCCATGTGTCGGGCGTGTCACCCGAGTCCATCATTCCCGTGAAGTCGTCGATCTAACTTGCGTCACATCACCCTCGGCGGGTAACTCCTAGTGTCGGGTGTACGTGTGCGGGCACCCTCCGCCTATCGGCACGTGGCCGAGTCGGGAGGAGAACGAGGGGGGAGGGGCGTAGACAAGATGGCGGCGGCTGCGAAGCAGAAGGGCTTCCCTCTAAGATGGCCGCCACTTCCGGTGCTGCACGTGGCCAAGGGCAGGGAGAGGGGGGGGCAGGGTGGTCGCCCGAGAGAAGCTTAAAATGGTGAAGTATTATATCCCGTCACATAACACCCAGGGGGTGGGGCGATTATAATGTACAGGGGCCCATTATACCCCAGGGCTCAGTGATGCCCGTTATTTAACCTTATATCAGGCAGTACATTATATTACTTATATCGGGGTATAATGGGCCCCTGTACGTTATAATGGGGGTTATTACTGAGCTGTGTGGTGTAATGGTCCTCTGTGTATAATGTAACCCCCCTGTACATTATACCAGGGATTACGGAGCTGTGGAATATAACTGGTCCCTGTACATTATAATGGGGTCCTTACTGATCTATGGGTCGCTGTACATTATAATGGGGGGGGGGTTATTACTGAGCTGTGGGGTATAACGGCCCCTGTACATTATAATGGGGGGTCATTACTGAGCTGTGGGGTATAACGGGCCCCTGTACATTATAATGGGGGTCATTACTGAGCTGTGGGGTATAACGGGCCCCTGTACATTATAATGGGGTATTATTGAGCTGTGGGGTATAACGGGCCCTGTACATTATAATGGGGGTTATTACTGAGCTGTGGGTATAACGGGCCCCTGTACATTATAATGGGGGGTCATTACTGAGCTGTGGGGTATTAATGGGCCCTGTACATTATTAATGGGGGGTTATTACTGAGCTGTGGGGTATAATGGGCCCCTGTACATTATAATGGGGGTTATTACTGAGCTGTGGGGTATATAACGGGCCCCTGTACATTATAATGGGGGTCATTACTGAGCTGTGGGGTATAACGGGCCCCTGTACATTATAATGGGGGTTATTACTGAGCTGTGGGGTATAATGGGCCCCTGTACATATAATGGGGGGTCATTACTGAGCTGTGGGGTTATAACTGGGGCCCCTGTACATTATAATGGGGGTTATTACTGAGCTGTGGGGTATAACGGGCCCCTGTACATTATAATGGGGGGTCATTACTGAGCTGTGGGGTATAACGGGCCCGCTGTACATTATAATGGGGGGTTCATTACTGAGCTGTGGGGTATAACGGGCCCCTGTACATTATAATGGGGGGGGTTATTACTGAGCTGTGGGGTATAATGGGCCCGCTGTACATTATAATGGGGGTCATTACTGAGCTGTGGGGTATAATGGGCCCCTGTACATTATAATGGGGGGGGTCATTACTGAGCTGTGGGGTATAATGGGCCGCTGTACATTATAATGGGGGTTATTACTGAGCTGTGGGTATAATGGGCCCCTGTACATTATAATGGGGGGTTATTACTGAGCTGTGGGGTATAATGGGCCCCTGTACATTATAATGGGGGTCATTACTGAGCTGTGGGGTATAATGGGCCCCTGTACATTATAATGGGGGTTATTACTGAGCTGTGGGGTATAATGGGCCCTGTACATTATAATGGGGGTCATTACTGAGCTGTGGGTATAATGGGCCCCTGTACATTATAATGGGGGGGTTCATTACTGAGCTGTGGGGTATAATGGGCCGCTGTACATTATAATGGGGGGGTCATTACTGAGCTGTGGGGTATAATGGGCCGCTGTACATTATAATGGGTAATTACTGAGCTGTGGGTATTAATGGCCCCTGTACATTATAATGGGGGTTATTTACTGAGCTGTGGGGTATAATGGGCCCCTGTACATTATAATGGGGGTTATTACTAAGCTGTGGGTATAATGGGCCCCTGTACTATAATGGGGGTTATTTACTGAGCTGTGGGCCGATGCCCATTATAATGGGGGTCATTACATTATCAGTGTTACTGATCGTGGGGTATAATGGGGCCCCTGTACATTATAATGGGGGTCATTACATTATCAGTGTTACTGATCTGTGGGGTATAATGGGCCCCTGTACACTATAACCTGTGGCCCCTCCTGTCATGGGTTTCAGTGGAGAACTAGGGCACAGGGACACCATTAGAAGTGATTTGGGAGGGTGCGCCTGCTGTGTACGATATATTATAACGCCCCTCTGTGCACAGTGTCCGAGATGTGGGGCTCTCCTCCCGGACCTGTGATGTCTGCCATGGTGACAGCTGTATTTCAGCTCACAGGTCTCTCCCCTTACAGGTTGTTGGGGGTCCAGGCTTCTCATGAGCATCAGAACCAGCTGTGACTGCTGAGCCTGTTTCCTCATGTCCTTCCTCAGACCACTACCTACAGGGGACACCCACAGGACCGCTGTGACTGCTGAGCCTGTTCCTCATGTCCTTCCTCAGACCCACTACCTACAGGGGACACCCCACAGGACCGGCTGTGACTGCTGAGCCTGTTCCTCATGTCCTTCCTCAGACCACTACCTTACAGGGGACACCCCACAGGACGGCTGTGACTGCTGAGCCTGTTCCTCATGGTCCTTCCTCAGACCACTACCTACAGGGGACACCCCACAGGACCGGCTGTGACTGCTGAGCCTGTTCCTCATGTCCTTCCTCAGACCACTACCTACAGGGACACCCCACAGGGACCGGCTGTGACTGCTGAGCCTGTTCCTCATGTCCTTCCTCAGACCCCTACCTACAGGGGACACCCCACAGGACTGGCTGTGACTGCTGAGCCTGTTCCTCATGTCCTTCCTCAGACCCTACCTACAGGGGACACCCCACAGGACCGGCTGTGACTGCTGAGCCTGTTCCTCATGTCCTTCCTCAGACCACTACCTACAGGGGACACCCCACAGGACCGGCTGTGACTGCTGAGCCTGTTCCTCATGTCTTTCCTGCTGAGCCTGTCTATTCCTTCCTCAGACCTTCCTCAGACCACTACCTACAGGGGACACCCCACAGGACCGGCTGTGACTGCTGAGCCTGTTCCTCATGTCCTTCCTCAGACCACTACCTACAGGGGACACCCCCACAGGACCGGCTGTGACTGCTGAGCCTGTTCCTCATGTCTGCTGAGCCTGTTCCTCATGTCCTTCCTCAGACCTTCCTCAGACCACTACCTACAGGGGACACCCCACAGGACCGGCTGTGACTGCTGAGCCTGTTCCTCATGTCCTTCCTCAGACCACTACCTACAGGGGACACCCCACAGGGACCGGCTGTGACTGCTGAGCCTGTTCCTCATGTCCTTCCTCCAGACCACTACCTACAGGGGACACCCCACAGGACCGGCTAGTGACTGCTGAGCCTGTTCCTCATGTCCTTCCTCAGACCACTACCTACAGGGGACACCCCACAGACCGGGCTGTGACTGCTGAGCCTGTTCCTCATTGTCCCTTCCTCAGACCACTACCTACAGGGGACACCCCACAGGACGGCTGTGACTGCTGAGCCTGTTCTTCATGTCCTTCCTCAGACCACTACCTACAGGGGACACCCCACAGGACCGCTGTGACTGCTGAGCCTGTTCTCATGTCCTTCCTCAGACCACTACCTACAGGGGACACCCCACAGGACCGGCTGTGACTGCTGAGCCTGTTCCTCATGTCCTTCCTCAGACCACTACCTAACAGGGGACACCCCACAGGACCGGCTGTGACTGCTGAGCCTGTTCCTCATGTCCTTCCTCAGACCACTACCTACAGGGGACACCCCACAGGACCGGCTGTGACTGCTGAGCCTGTCCTCTGCTGAGCCTGTTCCTCACTCCTTGTCCTTCCTCAGACCTTCCTCAGACCACTACCTACAGGGGACACCCCACAGGACCGGCTGTGACTGCTGAGCCTGTTCCTCATGTCCTTCCTCAGACCACTACCTACAGGGACACCCCACAGGACCGGCTGTGACTGCTGAGCCTGTTCCTCATGTCCTTCCTCAGACCACTACCTACAGGGGGGACACCCCACAGGACCGGCTATGACTGCTGAGCCTGTTCCTCATGTCCTTCCTCAGACCACTACCTACAGGGGGACACCCCACAGGACCGGCTGTGACTGCTGAGCCTGTTCCTCATGTCCTTCCTCAGACCACTACCTACAGGGGACACCCCACAGGACCGGCTGTGACTGCTGAGCCTGTTCCTCATGTCCTTCCTCAGACCACTACCTACAGGGGACACCCCACAGGACCGGCTGTGACTGCTGAGCCTGTTCCTCATGTCCTTCCTCAGACCACTACCTACAGGGGACACCCCACAGGACCGGCTGTGGACTGCTGAGCCTGGTTCCTCATGTCCTTACTCAGACCACTACCTACAGGGGACACCCCACAGGACCGGCTGTGACTGCTGAGCCTGTTCCTCATGTCCTTCTCAGACCACTACCTACAGGGGACACCCCACAGGACGGCCATTGCTGCTGAGCCTGTTCCTCATGTCCTTCCTTAGACTACTACCTACAGGGGACACCCCACAGGACCGGCTGTGACTGCTGAGCCTGTTCCTCATGTCCTTCCTCAGACCGCTACCTACAGGGGAACCCCAAAGACCGGCTGTACTGCTGAGCCTGTTCCCTCATGTCCTTTCCTCAGACCACTACCTACAGGGACACCCCACAGGGCCGGCTGTGACTGCTGAGCCTTTCCTCATGTCCTTCCTCAGACTACTACCTACAGGGGAACACCCCACAGGACCGGCCTGTGACTGCTGAGCCTGTTCCTCCAGCAGACCCCAGTATTATGTTACTGTACTGCCCCCACATAACGCTGATTACAGGGGGCACTGCTTTACTGCTTGTCTGCAGTAGTGCAGTCTCGGTATGGGGTGGGCTGCACATGTGTATGCTCTAGGAGGTCGCTGTTCCTGTGGTTGTCCCTCTGCACATGGCCCAGTCCTCACCCATGAAGGGAGTGTGGCAGCATCTGCTGCGGTGCACTGTTTGGCGGTATCTTTGTTGCTGGTTTGATGTGATCTGTTCTCTCTTCCAGATCTAGAGACAATGGGCCCGAGGGCATGGAGCCTGATGGCATCATTGAGGTAGGTGCCTGCTGCTGTGAGGATAGGTCTTGTGTAACCCCACCGGTGCCAGGACCCAGTATAATGCGCTCTTTCCTGCACAGAGCAACTGGAATGAGGTGGTGGACAGCTTTGACGATATGAATCTCTCCGAATCCCTCCTGAGAGGAATCTACGCCTATGGTTTTGAGAAACCGTCTGCAATTCAGCAGCGAGCTATTCTACCTTGTATCAAGGGTGAGTAGTCTGATACATGGCTTCCATCATGGGAGTAGTTGTCCACTGATCTCATGGCTTATGTCGCTCCTGCGATTCTGCAGGTTTATGATGTGATCGCGTCAGGCTCAGTCTGGGCCACTGGGAAAACAGCAACTTTTGCCCATTTCCATTCCTCCAGCAGTGTTGAGGCTGGATATTGGAAGGGCTACACAGGCCACTGGTGCTGGCACCCGACCAGAGAGCATGGCCACGCAGGTAAGTGTCCCCGGTTGCATTTAAAGCCCTCAGCTGTGGGCCTCTCCGGCTGTGCTGTATCCCTCTCCTCCCGGCTGTGGGCTCTTCCGGCTGTGACTTGTATCCCTCTCTCTCCTGGCTATGGGCTCCTCCGGCTTGTGCTGTATCCCTCTTCTCCTCCCGGCTGTGGGCTTCTCCGGCTGCTGCATGTAATCCCTCTCTCTCTCCTGGCTTGTGGGCTCGTTCTGGCCTGTGGGCTGTATCCCTCTTCTCTCCCCGGCTTGTGGGCTCTCCGGCTGTGGCTGTTATCCCTCTCTCTCTCCGGCTGTGGGCTCTCCGGCTGTGCTGTATCCCTCTCTCTCCCGGCTGTGGGCTCTCCGGCTGTGCTGTATCCCTCTCTCTCCCGGCTGTGGGCTCTCCGGCTGTGCTGTATCCCCTCTCTCCCGGCTGTGGGCTCTCCGCCTGTATCCCTCTCTCTCCCGCTGTGGGCTCTCCGGCTGTGCTGTATCTCTCTCTCTCCCGGCTGTGGGCTCTCCGGCTGTGCTGTATCCCTCTCTCTCCCGGCTGTGGGCTCTCCGGCTGCGCTGTATCCCCCCTCTCTCTCGACTGTTGGCTCTCTGGCTGCACTGAATCCCCCTCTCTCCGGCTTCGCTGTATCCCGCTCTCCCTTGGCTGTGTGGGCTCTCCGGCTTCGCTGTTTACCCCCCTCTTCCCGGCTGTGGGCTCTCCGGCTGTGCTGTATCCCCTCTCTCTCCCGGCTGTGGGCTCTCCCGGCTGTGCTGTATTCCCTCTCTCTCCCGGCTGTGGCTCTCCGGCTGTGCTGTATCCCTCTCTCTCCCGGCTGTGGGCTCTCTCCGGCTGTGCTGTATCCCCTCTCTCCCGGCTGTGGGCTCTCCGGCTGTGCTGTCTCTCCCCGGCTTCGCCTGTATCCCCCCTCTCTCTCGGCTGTTGGCTCTCTGGCTGCACTGAATCCCCCTCTCTCCGGCTTCGCTGTGGGCTCTCCGGCTTCGCTGTTTACCCCCCTTTCCCGGCTGTGGGCTCTCCCGGCTGTGCTGTATCCTCCCTCTCTCCTGGCTGTGGGCTCTCTCCCGGCTTCGCTGTTTACCCCCTTTCCGGCTGTGGGCTCTCCGGCTTTGCTGTATCCCGCTCTCCTTGGCTGTGGGCTCTCCGGCTTCGCTGTTTACCCCCCTTTCCCGGCTGTGGCGCTCTCCCGGCTGTGCTGTATCCCCTCTCTCTCCCGGCTGTGGGCTCTCCGGCTGCGCCGCCCCTTCCTCCTCAGCTGTGTGCTTAGTCTGTGCTTTTCACCTCCAGATCCAAAAAGTGGTGATGGCTCTTGGAGACTACATGGGTGCCTCTTGCCATGCCTGCATCGGAGGCACCAATGTGCGGGCAGAGGTCCAGAAGCTGCAGTCTGAAGCCCCGCACATCATCGTGGGCACCCCCGGCAGAGTATTCGACATGCTGAACAGGCGTTACCTCTGTGAGTACCCATGCACTGGGCGCCCCCTCACCCCCTGTCACTGGGCAAGGACTCGTCATGTGACGTGTGATCTTATATCTGACAGGGGCAGAGTGAATGACCCCCATATTCATCCCAGTGCAGTGGTCATGTGACTGTCCGCTGGTTCATGCTATGGGGACATGTCCCTCATTTCTGAGACTTGTAGTTCCTCAGTAGTAATTTTAGTGTCTCCTGTGCAGCCCCAAAATACATCAAGATGTTTGTCCTGGATGAA
Source organism: Rhinella marina (assembly GCA_900303285.1). Taxonomy (NCBI): domain Eukaryota; kingdom Metazoa; phylum Chordata; class Amphibia; order Anura; family Bufonidae; genus Rhinella; species Rhinella marina. The sequence continues at coordinate 8,756 of ONZH01027390.1, read as the reverse complement.
GCCGATGAGATGTTGAGCCGAGGATTCAAGGATCAGATCTACGACATCTTCCAGAAGCTGAGCAGCAACGCGCAGGTATGGTGGGGTGTGAGCGGTGGTGACGTCATACATCCGTTCTGATGATGATATCCCATGCGTGTCATCTGAGGCCCAGGTCTCTCTGCAGCAGCTCTCTGGTCTGCGTCCTGCCGGCCAGAACAGTCTGGGGCAGAGGATTCTGGGAAAAATGATCACAGCATTTGTATCTGAACACGGACAGTCCTGGACTGTGAGGACCGCTCTGTAGTGTCCGCCTGCTGTAACTCTTGGTCCCTCCTCTCAGGTGGTGCTGCTCTCGGCCACCATGCCTTCAGACGTGCTTGAAGTTACCAAGAAGTTCATGAGGGACCCGATCCGCATCCTGGTAAAGAAGGAGGAGTTGACGCTGGAGGGTATCCGACAGTTCTACGTCAACGTGGAGCGGGAGGTGAGCGCTCGGTGTAACGCGCATGCCGCCCCTGTCACTGGGCAAGGACTTCGTCACGTGACGTGTGATCTTATATCTGACAGGGGCAGAGTGAATGACCCCCCATATTCATCCCAGCACAGTGGTCATGTGACTGTCCGCTGGTTCATGCTATGGGGACAGATTTTGGAGGCTGTCACGACACCCATGTCTTACCTCTGCCGCTTACCTTTGCAGGAGTGGAAGCTGGACACACTATGTGACTTGTACGAGACCCTAACCATTACACAGGCCGTCATCTTCATCAACACCCGCCGGAAGGTGGACTGGCTGACGGAGAAGATGCACGCCCGAGACTTCACCGTGTCTGCGCTGGTAGGTCCTGACGCCATTGCCTTCCTGTTTCTGTCCCCTGTTAACTGGGCAAGGGCTCGTCCTGTGACGGGTGTTCTTATATCTGGCAGGGGTATATGAATGACCCCATATTCATCCCAGCACAGTGGTCATGTGACTGTCAGCTGGTTCATGCTGTGGGGACACTCCGCACACGGCGGCCATATTGTTAACTAATTCTGTCTCCTCCTCAGCACGGTGACATGGACCAAAAAGAGCGAGATGTGATCATGAGGGAATTCAGGTCCGGCTCCAGTCGTGTCCTGATCACGACTGATCTCCTGGTGAGTGCCTGGTCGCCATCTTGACTCTTGTAGTCCTGGGATATCAGTGGGAACGTCTACCTTATTCTTACTCCTCATGTTCCCGGGGCAGAGGAGTAACGTCCAGGGCTAGTGAAGGGGGTGATACTCTGGGGGGAGGGCCCCATGTGTTCTCCATCTTGTAATGCTGTCGTCTTCCTCCAGGCCCGGGGTATTGATGTGCAGCAGGTGTCCCTGGTCATTAACTATGACTTACCAACCAACAGAGAGAACTACATTCACAGGTAAGTCACCGCTCCGTGGGCAGCGCCAGGTGTATTCCCTCTCTGTGCAGCCACCATGCTGAGTGCAGAACGTAGACACGTGGCAGATTAACGCGACCATGCTCCACCGCGATTACAGCTTCCGTAGCTTCTCGCAACTTTAACATGGCCGACATAACGAGCAGTAGCTGCTGGCGATGGCTGCGTCCGTACTCACTCTCCACCTCTCTCCCCAGGATCGGCCGCGGTGGCCGTTTCGGTAGGAAAGGAGTTGCAATCAACATGGTGACCGAGGAAGACAAGCGCACGTTAAAGGACATAGAGACTTTTTACAACACAACCATTGAGGAGATGCCAATGAACGTGGCAGATCTGATCTAGACCCCCCCAGAAGGGGAGAAAAAGGAAAAAACAGAAAAAAACCGTATAATGGAAAATACAAAAAATACCCCCTGCCCCGGACGGCGGGGGCAGGGGGAGCACAGCTCCGGGCGCCCCTACCCCTGTATGCCATGATTTCTATTCAGTTTTGTTTCCAATAAATGTTATTTTGAGGTTATTGTGGCCGTAATCCTTGTACTCGTGTCTTCTTCATAAAGTGAACACTAATCCTCCCTTCCCACCAAATCAGTGGACCAAACCCCCAACCCCTGAAATTGGAACTTAATTTGGATATTTTTTTTTTACAAAAGTTTCCCAAAAATACCCCATAAACTGTTGACCTTTTATTTGCTCTTCTGTATAGTATTTATTAAATAAAGCCTGTTTTTGCAATATAGTTTGTCTCGTGCTTTCCCCCTCCCTTGTTCTCCCCTCCCCCTCCTCGCCCCTTTAACCACCTTCCCCTCCCTTCCCTTTTTTTTAAATGCTGTTTTTGGTGGGAAATGGGTGACATGACATCATGCTGGGTGATCTCCGCACAGTCCGGGTCCTGTCCGACCCCTCAGTATTGTCGCCCAGCTTGAGGCCATGTTCATAGGGTTAAAATTGTGCAGAAATGACGTGTTTACTGCAGAAAATTGATATGAGTATAGCTATGCCTGAGAGCTGCTGCAGGGTAAAGCATGGAGGAATAACTAGTCACAGCTAGGGTTGAGCGGATTGACTTTGTTCTAATACTGTATGGAGCGCTGTACGGTATTAGAATGTATTGGCTCTGATGAGCTGAAGTGATTACTTCCGGAGTCGATTTGTTCATCCCTAGTCACAGCCATATGGGAACCAACCGCAGAAGTGGATGATGGCGGCATCTCCTGACCGGTCTTATGACGGACACATGACCTCTTCATGATGGTGGCATCTCCTGACCGGTCTTATGACGGACACATGACCTCTTCATGATGGTGGCATCTCCTGACCGGTCTTATGACGGACACATGACCTCTTCATGATGGTGGCATCTCCTGACCGGTCTTATGACGGACGCATGACCTCTTCATGATGGTGGCATTGGTAGCACTTGTGTAGGGCCTCAAATCTCCATCAGTATCCATTGGGTGAGTTCTGTTGTCTTGGACCCCTCGGGCTGCTCGTCTCCTGTGCACAGTAAAGGGGTACACCATCAGTACTGGGGGAGTGTGTGGACTTCTACCAGCCCCACTGATGTGTACAGGAAGAGAATAAATGGGTCAGACTGGTGACGAGCAGTAGATGGAAAGGCCTCACCTTCAGGACTAATGCTCCCGTCAGTGAGGCCACAAGGGATCTTTGTCCAGGCCAGGAATCTCATCATATAGGGACAGTACCTAGGAATTCTCATCACTCCTGCAAGAACCCCAAGTCCAAAGTGATGCTCCCATCAAGTAAGAAGAACCAAGTGGGAACTCCATTGTAGGCCTGAACCATCTCATCCCATTGACCCAAGATGTAGACCCCGTCCTCAGCTACAAATCGGCAGCAGTGTATAGGGAGTCTATAGGCTAATTGTCCATCGTGTGAGGAATGTAAGGCTTGCTGTCAAGACTTTGGTCTCTTAGCTGCACCATGCCTCGAGCTATGATCTGGACTAATTTCACATTACAGTGGGTTCCAAGAAGGAAATCTCTGATCGTCCAGTGGTCCAGAGCTGGGTCATCGGTCAGAAACCATCAGATCCTATGATGGAGATCAGCAACCTCCAGCGCTTCTGAAACTACAATTCCCAGAATACTCCTTTCACGCCTATGGGAGTTACAAAAACAGCCAAGTATGGATGCTGGGAGTTGTAGTTTTCCAGCAGCTTGAGCTCTGAAGGTTGCTGCTTCCTGCCCTCACGTATGATCTCGCCCCTGCACCCGTCTGACACCTGAAGACCTGCTCATACGTGGCACCCATCGGTTTCTATTCTGCTGACATGAACTAGACCTGTTCTTGGAAGAGCAGTGATGTCATCTGTGTCACATGACTCATCCTGACATCTCATCGAGCTGTGTACACGTCAGACACACCCAGATTCCGGAGAACTTTGGGTGCAGGGTTTATATTAGATGGAGGTTATAATTAGTGGAGTCACCAGGAACCAGAATCCTGAGCGGCCATCGACCGACTGATCTAGAAATAAACCCAAAGGAATTTTCTGGATTACAGCAATGGAGGACGACCAGGGTTCAAGCACCACAGGGGCACATTATGTGGGTACAGGGCTCTTCTCACCTACTCCTGGTCAGACCAGCATGTAATATAACATGATTAGAAGTCCTGAACAATCTCTGCTTTGTCAGGGATGGCCGACATTTTACAGTGGAGCAGACCTCAGTGTAACATCTGCAGAAATGGTGTGGAACATGGCGCCACCTAGTGCCTGTAAGAGGAAATGTGAGGTCAGCCTCTCATCCAGCTCGTCCTCTGTATAGGCCGAGATGCAAAGAGCCTAGAAGTGGAACTGACATTGAGACATTACTTGTTCCTTGTCCTCCCTCATGCACACCCGTCACATCACTCCCTGCAATGGATCCTGTGGGCTGTGATCCAGTTTATACAGAATATACTGGGTCTAGAGTCTTAAAGATTATGGATTCTTCACTCCGGCCCCCTGCAGGAAGGGATGGACTTACCTGCCATGAATCCCCAGGTTACATTCACACAATTAGGCTCCATTCAGACGTCCATGTGTGATTGCGGATCCACAAAACACGGACACCGGCCATGTGCGTTCCACAATTTGTGGACCACCCGTGGCCGGCTCTATAATAGAAATGCCTTTTCTTGTCCATGTATTCAGACAAGAATAGGACATGTTCTATTTTTTGTGGGGTCGCGGAATGGAAGTGCAGATGCAGACGGCACACTGTGTGCCCTCCGCATCTTTTGTGGCCCCATTGAAAATGAATGGGTCCGCACCCGTTCAGCAATAAATATGGTCACTGGGAATATGGCTCCCTCATGACGTCACCAATAACGCCAGTTATTGGCTGCAGTGGAGCACCAGATGTCAACACTGCAGAGTCCAGAACATGGAGACAGCGGGACTGGAGCAGTGGGGAGCAAGTATGTATCTTCTGTTTAGAGAGGCTGCGGGCACTTGATAAAACTCATTATTCCCAGTCAAGTGAAGACATGAGCTCCTCAGTAGCACCCGGTGACATGTGACCCGGCTCAGTCTGAGTCAGGGACAGACAGTGTAGGGATAGAAATTTGTTAGGCAGGGTTAGATTTTCTGTTCCCAAGACCCAAAAGTCGTTTTAAGGGTCATTGTTTTATGTGGCTGCAATATATATATTTTTTTTTATTGGGGCAAAAATTGCACAAATTTGCCCGACCTTAACACCACCTGCGCAGCGTGTGCTGTATAACGTTTGCGCGAGGAGGGACAGATAGTCTAGGGATAGGAATTTGTAAGGCAGGGTTAGTTTTTCTGTTCAAAAGACCCAAAAGTCCTTTTAAGGACTATTGTTATATCTGGCTGCAATATATATTTTTGGGGGGCAAAAACTGTGCAAAATTGCCTGACCGTAACACCACCTGTGCAGCGTCTGCTGTATTACGTTTGTGTATCCTAAATACCTGAAATCCAGTGTAATTTTTTCTGCTGCTAATCAAAGCAACATTACCTGCGCTGCGTCTGCTGTGTAACGTTTGAACATCCTAAATACCTGTGACATTCAGTGTAATTTCCTAACAATTTTTCCTCTAAAATCGATTTTATCTTCAGTTTTGGGGCATATTATTGTCATTCTGTAAAAGTGGCATAATACTCGAACACCATCGTTAATAGTACCAACTTTGGAGTCCAAGATGCATCCAGACATCCTCCCCATGCTGTTCCCAAACCATTTCTGAGGTGTTTCCACCATTTTCTCACCTTTTCCTATGAACCAGACGCCCTCCCCTCTTCAGAGCAGGGGGTGCCTGGTTTAGTGCTCTGGTTCTCCCATTGACTTCCATTGTGCTCGGGTGCTCTGTAGACTGAAGCATCACCTAGTGTTCTACCCGAGCACCCAAACACTACGGTGCTCGAGCAACACTAATGAGAATGTATAGAAAGTGGCTTGCAGGGCTTCATCGTTCCTAGAAAGTGTGGATGCCAGATTACACCACTGGGTACAATATATGCTCCCACCATCAAAAAAAACACAAGATGGTTCCTGTAAAGAGTGGGTTCACCCAGGGTCCCCGAAGTCTCTGCTGAAGGCTACAAGAAATGATGCAAAGGAAAACAGGACTGGGCCGTCTCTCTCCCACAGAGGGCCAACCAGCCCGGAACGCCTCCAGATAATAAATACACTGGCAGCTCAGAGCTCTATTGCTCAGTCTTGTAAGGTCTTATTTTTTTAATCTTAATAAAAATGATCTCAGACCTGAGACCAGACCTCTAAATTAAAGGGGTATTCCCATCCATCCAGAGGATATGCCATAAACGTTCAATAAATGTGGGTCCCACCACTTGGACCCTAACCTGTCTTGAGAAAGGACCCAATCTCATGGCCGTTGTGACTTTACTGGTGGATGCATATGTGTGGCCTTCTATATTGACTTCTATGGGAATTACAGAGATAGATGAGTAAGGTTGCAGACCCCTAAGTCCATCAAACCTCTGACCAAGTCCCCAAATTAAATCAGATCACAGATCTAAAGGGATATCAGAGCAGACTACTAAAATGTATTAGACCCCAGAATGAATGAGACCGATGATCAGAGGAAAAAAGTATTCATACCCCAGACCAGACCTCTGAAGATCATTTTTATAAATCAGCTGGCAGTCTTCTGTGACTACTGCAGGGTCATTGACAGTCCCTGGACCTGGTTGAGATTTGTGCAGGCCTGAAGTAACGTAATCTTAAATCAGGCCTTGACTTCTAAGGTTAATCTGTTTTCCCCTAGTCCTAACAGCAGCACAATATGGGGTACTTCTGTCCCTGTGAACTAGTAGGATAGATTTTAATACAGTCTAATTAACCATCCAATTACCCCTCCCCCCTTCACACACCATAAAACTATCCACTCCCTACATTACCCTGTGTTAATTATCAAGTGGAAAATAAGATAGTGCTTGTGCTGTTAGGACTAAGGGAAAACAGATTCACATTAGATATTAAAGCTTTCCTATTCTGACCAGCAGCACAATATGGGGAGAAGTAACCTCATATGGCAGGGCTCTCAGCATACATTGCCAAAACCTAGAACCCAACCTATAATGGCTGATAAAGGTTGAGTGTCAGCTCCGGGAAGCTGACACTCAATTACTGATATTACTGACATTTCTCTGCCCAAGACGTAGAAACTTCCCAAAGGAATTGAACTTGGACAAATTCTGGAGGATCTAAGTTCTAGGAGATATAAACTAACTTAAAGGGGTTCTCCGAGTTATATATATTGATGAGCTATCCTCAGGATAGGTCATCAATATCAGATCGGCAGGGGTCCGACACCAGGCACCCTCGCCGATCAGCTGTTTGAAGAGGAGGCGCACACCGTATCAGCGCTGCCTCCTCTTCACTGTTTACATGCTGGCCGACACGGGGGTAGTGGTGAGTAGGTGTAATTACACCTAACTGCCCCATTCATTTCTATGGGAAGAATCGCTCCCATACAAGTCTATGGAGTAACCCTGACTACAACCACATTGGGATCCTGGTATATGGGCCAAATACTTTTCTGCCCATTTGAGGATCCAGCCCACTTCTTTTAGAAATCATACTGATCTGGTGCCCCACTGCTGGTTGATGTACTTGGCACACGTCATGTTGTCTGTCCTTATCCTCACTGCCTTCCTTCTGATCGGAGTGGTCAAGTACTAGGCTGATTGCTCCTGAATATTCCAGGTACCTCTTGCTGGCATGCCATCCAGATGACCAACCCAAGTCAGTAGGGATTCATCGGTTGTCAACAGGACCATGGCCTTCCCATTGTTGAATTGGCACCACCATTTCACGGCCTGATGTGGAAGCAGCGTGAAGCACTCTCATGCCAAAGGCTGAACCCTCACAGGCTAGGACATCCAGTCTGTAATGTTTGATGAAGGTCAAGGGAGACGACCAAGTTCCATCACGACAGATTTGGTTCCAAAGAAATATAGAACTTTTCTGCCTAGGATGTCTTGGAGGCTGTTGTAGAGTGGACTCTGCCATTCACCTGCTACATGATGATGAGTTTCCCTCTTTCTGCACTGAAGCTGACACCTTCCCTGAGTTTCTCCAGCAAGATGGTGACCACCACATTATGGGTGTCAGGTCAAAGCATCCCTAGATGAACAGTTTCCTGGAAAGTGGATTGGTCGTCCTGGGACAGTTGAATGGCCCCCAAGGTCTCCCGATCTGATCCCCTTAGACTTTTATCTTTGGGGACATCTGAAGGCAATTGTCTATGCTGTGAAGATACGAGATGTGCAGATACTGGAAGCCTGTGCTAGCATTTCTTCTGCGGTGTTGCTATCAGTGTGTGAAGAGTGGGAGAAGAGGGTTGCATTGACAATCCAACACAAGGGGCAGCACTTTGAACACATTTCATAAGTGGTCAGAAACTTGTAAAAACCTCATGAAAGAATAAAGTTACGTTAAAACCAAGCACACCATTGTTTTTCTTGTGAAATTCTCAATAAGTTTGATGTGTCACATGACCTCTTCCCACTGAAAAAACTAAAGTTGGATCCAAAATGGCCGACTTCAAAATGGCCGCCATGGTCACCACCCATCTTGAAAAGGTTCCCCCCTCCCATAAACAGGAAGTTAATATCGCCAACCATTTTATTTAGGTGTATCCATAGAAATGGCCCACCCTGTAGATTCCATCTTTAGGGAAACGTTCGTTGAGATGACAGATGGAAGGCTCTCTGACTGGCTCATGATGAAAATGTATGAGACAATCGTATAGCCCTTAGTTCCTTCATATTTGAAGAAGGATCTCCCTGGAACCTCTAGAAGAGCGGAGTGGGACGGTAACGAGCTGCTCATCTTCATCAGATTTAATCAGGGCTGC
>ONZH01027389.1:0-26819 GCA_900303285.1 Rhinella marina | reverse complement strand
TACTGCTATTAAATTCTTTTTTAAAAAATGCAGAAATTACATGGATAATCTAATTTGCATACTGACAGCTCTATTGTGATGTTTGAGAACGAATGATTTATGAAGATAAAATATTCAGAGTGCCCACAGGGCAGTCTAAGTGTAAAGTTGTACACAGCGAAATAACATCTAGTAAACTTTGGAGAAATTGCAAATACTGTATGTCATTAACTGTTTGCCATTAATATATGAGGGCAGAGAGTACATAAACGAAACAGATCTGCAAGCACACTAAATATCAGGGTTGTGAACTTTTCAAACGAGCTTTACTGACAATCCTTTAAAAATGGGCTGACAAATCATATTTCTAATTACATGTTTCCTGCTCTCTGGTAAAATATACAGTCTATAAAAATAGATAGAGGAGAATTTCAGAGAAAAGGGGAACTCAAGAGCTTTATTAAATATAGAGATTACATTATCAGCAGCGTGTCATATTGTGGTACATCATGAAATTGAATTATCTTTTAGATTTAAAGAATAAATTGATAAATATGATGTTTTGTTTTCCTTACATAATTCAGTGATTCAGAGGGCAAGGAATGCAGAGTATGTAACCCCTTCCAGGCACAGCAGTTTTCCAGTTTTTCATTTTTGTTTTGTACTCCCTTTCTTCCCAAAATGATAACTTTTTAAAAATGTTCCATTTGTATATCGGTTATATGAAGGCAAATATTTTGCAGGACAAATTGGACTTTCTAATGGCACAATTTAATATTGCATACATATATAATACTAGCAGAAGGACCCGGCTTTGCCCCAGGTATATTTCATCTATTTCATTTAATGTTTGTGTGTGTCGTTAAAAGATATCGACAGTAACCTCTACAGCACCCGCCTCCTTAAAAGTGACCTCCACAGCCCCCCACCCCTTAACACTGACCCCCCTACAGTGCCCCGTCTCCTTAAAATAGGACCTCCACAGCAGCCCACCCCCTTAACTTTGACCTTCACAGCAGCTTGGCCCTTTGACAGTGAGTTCTACAGCACCTCACCCCCTTGACAGTGACCTCCACAGGGACCCGCCCCCTTAACAGTGACATCTACAGCATCCACCCCTTAACACTGACCATAGTTTACAGTCCCCTTAAAGAGGACCTTTCACCACTCCTGACATGCCACATTTCAATAGCTTCATGCATTCCCCACGTACTAACAATTATGGAACATCTATTCTTATGTCTCTGTGTTGTGCCATTCCTTTATTATTTGCACTAGAAGTTGTGAATTAATTGCTATTTGCCTTCAGTAAGGGAACAGAGAGGAGGTAACCAGTTGGGGGTGTGTCCCTGCGCAGACTCACTCTATCCAATCAGCGCTGCCATGTTCAGACTGTGCAGGTACACACCCCCAACTTGTTACCTCCCCTCTGTTCCTTTACTGAACGCAAATAGCATTTCACATATACCTTCTAGTGCAAATAATAAAGGAATGGCACAACATATAGCCATAAGAATAGATGCTCCAGAATTGTTACATGGGGAATGCATGCACCAACGGTGAAAGGTCCTCTTTAACTGACCTCCACCATTACTTGCCCCCTTGACAGAGACCTCCACAGCGACTGCCCCTTTAACAGTGACCTCACAGTACCATACTGCCTTAACAGTGACCTCACAGTACCCCGCTGCCCCTTTAATAGTGGCCTCCACAATCCCCTCCTCCATTAACAGTGCCTCCACAGTGCCCGCTCCTTTAACAGTGACCTCCACAGCAGCCTGCCCCCTTAAAAGTAACATCCACAGCGCCCTCCTCTTTAACTATGACCTCCACATTAGCCTGCCAGTCCAGCTTTCAGACTCCCTGTCCTCCATCCAGCGCAGGGCCTGGGTGGACACATGGATGTCCTTTTGAATAACTCACTCTTAGACAGCACGACTGTGCAGTCTGAGCATGAGCTGCAGGGAGAAAGTCACCCTCCCTCCCACCCTTGCAGTTGACAGAAGTTGATTTTTACCTTCTTTTTTTTCAATCCCCGTCGGCTGCGGAGTGGGTGTTTCCTGACTGGGTCAGGGTGTGACTTTGCTGGACCTGGGGGTAGGGCTTTTAAGTGCTTCTTTTGAGGGTGGCCTGAATTATAGGCTGATGCCATGTTAATTTATGAGGAAACACATAGGGTAGCAGTGAAAGAAAATATTTTTTATTACTACTGAATGGTGAATATGTGAAATTTACGTTATATTAGGTAATGATTGATGATTAATTAGTTTAAAACATAAGTTATCTTTATGGTAACCGGAATACCCCCTTTAACAGTGTCATCCACAGCGCTCTGCCCCTTTAAAGCTGACCTATAGCAGTGAAGAAAAATAGCTGGGTTGTTATGGAAACCTAGTGTGAAACTATGTGTGTGGTGTGTGTGGAGCCTCCGATCAAAAAGTCATACACACCCCAATATGGTATCAATACATATAGTATACATATAATACATATGGTATAGATAGAACCTGAGAAAATTAGCCTTACACAGCTCTATACACATAACTACAAAAAAGTTATAGAGGTCAGACTATGGTGATGAAAAGAAAAAAACCTTTTTTCACATTTTTTTTTTTTTTTTTCAGAGTTAAAATATAAGAAAATCAATAAAATCTGTACAAATGTGGTATCACCGTAATTGTACTGACCCGGAGCACAAGTCTGTGTTACTGCATAGTAAATAAAAAACCCATAAAATTGTGGTGGAATTGCATTTTTATTCCAGTTCCACACCATTCAGAATGTTCTTTCCAGCTTTCCACTGCATCCTATGCAATATAAAATGATGCCATGAAAAGTAGAACCTGCCCTGCAAGAAACACGTCCTTATACAACTATATGAATGGAAAAATAAAAAAAACTATGTCTCCAAGAAGGTAGGACATTAAGAAAAAGCAAAAATGAAAAATTGCTCTGTCAGCAAGGGGCTAAAGGCCCAACATTGTTCCAATTTTGGGAATAGTTTAAAAGAGAAGTGTCCCATCAACTGCATCATACACAGTACCCCTCTCTGTATGCATAATCCGAGTCTCGTATTCTCAATTGGTTTTGATTATACAGTAGCAAAACTGAACTTCAATACATATGAAGTGTGATAAGTACTTGAATTATTCTATGGTCACTGAATTTAGATTGGCTTCCAGGTACCACATTTAAAGTTTATTTTGCCTTTTCTGTGCAAGTGTAACTTAGCAAATCAGCACCAGCATTTATACTTTTTCACATTTTTTCAAGTTACACCCACAAAACTTAAATTTATTTCATTAGGATTTTATATGACAGAAAGTAGCAAGTATGTGTGACGTGAAAAGAAAATGATACATGGTTTTCAAAATGTTTAAATAAAAATCTGAAAAGTGTGGCATACATTTATATTTAGCCCCCTAAGTCAATACTTTGTAGGACCAAATGTTGCTACAATTGCTTGTCTCTATCAGCTTTGCATATTTAGGCATTAAATAGTAGAGTTGATCGAATCCTAAAATATTCGGGGATTCGGAATTTGGCCCGAATTTTCCGCGGGATTCGTGGGTTCGAGCCGAATCACGAATCCCATTAAAGTCTATGGGAGACCTGAATATTTTTGCAGGGGCCAAAGGTTCTGCACAGTCAAGTTTGCCCCAACATGTGAAAACCTCAGAAAAAGATGGAAACACCTTGGAAATGGATAGGAAACACCAGGGGCAGCATGTAGGGATGCCTCTGAGGCTCCCTAATTGCACCATTTTTTCTAAATCTGGCCAATAGTCTGGTAATGACCCCAAGGCAATTTTCAGGGACACGGTAATGGTGACCCACTTAAAAATGCTGCCTGACAATCTGGCGGTGAACCCCTGATTGTCTGTCTTTCAATAAGATTGCAGTGTAAAGCATGGTGGTGAGCCTCAGTATGACTTTTTGGATGGAGATTGCATGTGGTCACGTACTCCCTGGAACCCCATAGTCACCCCTTCTCTGATGTGCTACCCCAGAACATTCTCTGCCCCAATTCGAAAGACCTTTTGCAGTCTCAGTGTGCTGACAGTGGGGATTTACCAGTGTTGTCTGAGGAGGTGGTGGACAATGGCGAGACACAGGTGTCGGGGGGTGAGGTAGTTGAAAGTGAAGCAAGTTACAGTGGGGACTCCTTGGGGGGACTTTCTCATGATGGGACAGATTCAACTTGGGTGGATCAGGTACAGGAACAGATCTTTTTTTTTTTTTTTTGTATTTAACTTTTATGTAGCACAAATAACCACAGAGATATTTATTCGTTCTCTTCGCTGCGCAGTCTGGCGTTGGGGTTTGTCACTTTGATGGCGAGCTGTGTCGCTCTCTCCACAATGGTCTTTTGGTTCTTTGAGGAGACGTTGTGGGCACAGAAGGACTTGTTGCTCATCAACAGAACCTCGAGCTCCTTGACATTGTGGATCAGGAATTTGCGGAACCCTGTGGGCAGCATGTGTTTGGTCTTCTTGTTGCTACCGTACCCAATGTTGGGCATCAAGATCTGCCCCTTCAACCTCCTGCGGGCTCTGTTGTCAATACCTCTGGGTTTACACCAGTTACGCTTAATCTTTACATAACGGTCTGATTGGTGGCGGATGAACTTCTTCGTCCGCTTCTTGACAATCCTGGGCTTAATGAGGGGCCGGAGAGCCGCCATGATACCGGTTCGGAGCGTCCGCCTTCACCGCAGACAGCCCAAGGAAGAGAGCGGAACAGATCAATTTTAAGTGTGAGGCAACATCAGCACCACAACCGCTTGGGAGAGGCAGTGGGCATTGTGTTTAGAAAGGCTGATGGGCTTCCGTCAGCACTGTGTGTATAGAACCCCATGGCCTTTCATAAAAAATTTGGTTACAAAGCCGCATGACTCCTGAAAAATTGTTTTTAGAAAGCCGGATGACTTTCCTGAAATTAGAAAATGACTTCTGAAATTTAGTAGGAAGCCGGATGACTTTCCTGAAAAATTGTTGCACATGCAACTCAGATGAAGAGGAGGAGGAGGAGGAGGAGGAGGAAAGCAAGCAATTTAGAAGGTAGCCTGAGGTGGGGATGAGAACTGGGGGGATATCCATGACCTGTTCATCTTGATGAACGTGAGGATGTCGGCGTTGTCGGTGGACAGGAGCGTCCGTTTGTCCGTAATGATACCCCCGGCGGCACTAAAAACCCTTTCAGACAGTACACTTGCAGCAGGGCAGGCAAGCACCTCAAGAGCGTACTGCGCAAGTTCTGGCCACCTATCCAGCTTGGCCAGCCAGTAATAATATGGCGTGGAGTTATCGGTCAGGACGTTGGTCTGCTCCGCGACATACTCCCTCACCATCTTGCGGTACTGTTCCGCCCTGCTCTGCCTGCCCTGTGGCTGTGTCGTACTGTCTTGCTGGGGTTTAAGAAACTTGGCAAAAGCATGGAATAGTGTACCCCTGCCCTTGGCACCTACACTGTCTTTCCCCCTCCTCTCCTCTCCAACTTCAGCCACTGCAGTCTTCCCCCTGTTGCTCGACTGGTCTGGAAAGGCCTGTAGCAGTTTCTGAACCAGGGCCTTGTGGTAGAAAGTGACTCGGGTGCTCCTTTCCTCCACAGGTATAAGTTGGGCAAAGTTGTCCTTGTAGCGTGGGTCAAGGAGGGTGTACACCCAATAGTCATTGGTGGACAGTATCCTCTTGACCCGGGGATCACGACAAAGACAGCCAAGCTTAAAGTCTGCCATGTGCCCTACTGTGCCAACACGCAAGCCTTCAGCCTCCTCACTTAGCGGACTCTCCCCCTTCCTCCGACCCCAATTCATCCTCCTCAGCCCATACCCGCTCAACAGGTAGCATGGAATCACCCCCTGATGCATGGTGGCCAAGAGTTTCTTCCTCCTCCTCAGCCTCCTCCTCCTCCTCAGTTTCGCGCTGCGAAACTGACAACAGGGTGCTCTCAATGTCACTGTCTTCCCCCACCTCCTGTGACACTGCTGAATCCTCAGATCTTAGGTTCCTCAAGGAGTTCTGGATGAGGCACAACAGAGGCATGGTGACACTGATGATGTGTGCATCACCACTGACCATCTCTGTTGCCTCCTCAAAGGGACCTAAGACCTGGCAGATGCCAGCCATCCACGTCCACTCCTCAGCATAGACATGAGGAAGCTGACTGGCCTGACTACCACCTCGGGGGATCAGCTGGCAGTCTACAACTGCCCTGCGTTGTTGGTACACCCTGGCTAGCATGTGTAACGTCGAATTCCAACGCGTGGGAACGTCACACAGCAACTGGTGAACAGGGAGTTGTAGCCGCACTTGCACAGTCCTGAGGGTCGCGGCATCGGTGGTGGACTTGTCAAAATGGGCGCATATGCGCCGCACCTTGTTGAGCAACTCACTCAACTGGGGGTAGGTCTTGAGGAACCGCTGGACCACCAAGTTGAGCACATGGGCCATGCATGGCACGTGAGTCAGCCCACCAAGATGCAGAGCTGCCACCAGGTTACGCCCATTATCGCAGACCACCATTACTGGCTGAAGGTTCAGCGGCGCCAGCGACACATTGGTCTGCCCCCTGATGCCCTGTAAGAGCTCTTCAGCCGTGTGCCTCTTATCCCCCAGGCTCAGCAGTTTCAGGACTGCCTGCTGCCGCTTCCCTACCACAGTGCTGAAACTGCTGGCCATCGAGGAAATGAGACTTGACGATTGGGGCATCACTGCCACTTTGGAGGAGGAGGAGGTGGAGGAGGAGGTGGAGGCATAATGTGCCGGAGACACACAGACGGAACTATGTCCCGCAATTCGTGGTGTGGGTAGCACATGTGCAGCCCCACGATCGGTCTCTGACCCAGCCTCCACCAGATTGACCCAATGTGCCATGAGGGAGATGTAATGTCCCTGGCCACCGGTACTCGTCCATGTATCTGTGGTCATGTGGACTTTACCACAAACCGCGTATTTGAGAGCGTGGGCGATGTTCTCAGACACATGCCGGTGAAGGGCGGGGATGGCACATCAGGCAAAATAGTGTCGGCTGGGGACAGAGTAACGGGGGGCTGCCGCCTCCATAAGGTTGCGGAAGGATTCTTCTCCACAAGCCTGTATGGCAACATTTCCAAACTAATCAGCTTGGCGATGTGCACATTTAGAGCTTGCGCATGGGGGTGGGTGGCTGCGTACTTGCGCTTGTGTTCAAATGTCTGCGGTAGAGACAGTTGAACGCCGCACTGCGACACATGAGTGGAGGAGAGGGAGGGAGATGGACCTGGAGGGGTCCTTTCGGGGCTGGAGGCTGCAACGTCCTGGCTTGGACGAGACACAGTTGCTGGACTAACTGTGTCAACGTCACCAGCTGACAGAAGTGCAAACCATTTGGTGGGGTGTTTTCTCTCCAAATGTTTGCGCAGGCTACTAGTGGTCAGATTGTTGCATTTTGAACCCCTGCTCATTGACGTGTGGCACAGCTTGCACACCACCAAACGAGGATCGGCCTCATCATCCTTAAAGTACTCCCAAACTAAGGAGTGGCGCATAGTACGGACTGGAGTGTGACCTCTAGGAGCACTTGGGGAAGTAGTGACTTGGCCCTGGCTTCTCCCTCGTCGCAGCCCTCTGGCTCTCTCAACAGCTTGTGGTGCTGATGTCGTCTCACAGTCTGAACCACTGCCTCCAGTTGCCTCATCCACCCAAGTAGGATCTGTCCCCTCATTATCCCCCAGGTCTTCCTCAGACTCCACAGTGACGTCCCTGACAACTACCTCCGACAACAGTGTCTCGTCGTCATCTTCCACCAGCTCCTCAGACGCCACTGCTAACTCCCCACTCTCATAACCCGGAGACAGCAAAAGGTCCTTAGAATCAGGGCATAGAAGCTCGTCCACTGGCACATCAGGGAAGTGGTGGCTGAAGAGTTCCATGGATAAATTTTGTCCGTGGGACATACCCCTAGAGGGTTCTGGCTGGGGAGAAGGAGGGCGAGTTGGAGGACAGACACCCTGGCTCAGAGAAGTCGACTGGCTGGATGAGGGGGCAGACGAAACGTGGCTGGATGTGCTCTCTGCAATCCACTGAACCACCTCCTGTTGTTGTTTGGGGTCTGTCAGAGTTGTAGGACGCTGCCCTACCAACTTCTGGAGTTGACCAGGCACCCTGACCTTACGTGTTTCCACTGTACCCACAGCAGCCGGCACTGTGTCTCCACGCACACCACGGTCATCACCGCTGACCAGAGCACCACCACGATTCCCACCTCTCCCTCCACGACCACCTCTTCCACTTCTCTCAGCTCTTCCCCCTCTCCCCCTGACCCTGGGGTTCTCCATGTGCACAGTAGAAGTATTATATTATTATAATTGTAAAGATTCAATACGGTATCTACAGACTGCGAGGTATATAGCAGGCTGATGAAATTTTTTTCCCAACTCACTGCACAGTGTATTACAGATCAGTGAAATTCAACGGACAATATAGATACGCAGGTAAAATTATTTTTCACACCTATCCCAAAAAAAAAAAAATTACGCAGTTTGCGCAAATAAAACTGGAATCTACAGATCAGTACGGTATCTATAGACTGTGAGGTATATAGCAGGCTGATGAAATTTTTTTTCCCAACTCACTGCACCGTGTATTACAGATCAGTGAAATTCAACAGACAATATAGATATGCAGGTAAAATTATTTTCAGACCTATCCAAAAAAAGATGTACGCAGTTTGCGCAAATAAAACTGGAATCTACAGATCAATACGGTATCTATAGACTGTGAGGTATATAGCAGGCTGATGAAATTTTTTTTCCCAACTCACTGCACCATGTATTACAGATCAGTGAAATTCAACGGACAATATAGATACGCAGGTAATATTATTTTTCACACCTATCCAAAAAAAAAAAAATTTACGCAGTTTGCGCAAATAAAACTGGAATCTACAGATCAATACGGTATCTATAGACTGTGAGGTATATAGCAGGCTGATGAAATTTTTTTCCCAACTCACTGCACCGTGTATTACAGATCAGTGAAATTCAACGGACAATATAGAGAGATATGCAGGTAAAATTATTTTCAGACCTATCCAAAAAAAAATGTACGAGGTATATAGCAGGCTGATGAAATGTATACCCTAGTCACTGCACAGTCATGCACAGGAATATATCTGTTTACAGATGTATAGTTTGAGCTATGTGGCTGGACAAGGTGTACCAGGCACAGCTCTGCACAGAATACAGGCTTACAGCATATACTGAATTTTTCTCACAGAATCAATTAGTTTTTAAAAGACTGTTGGGGCTTCCTATCCTGCACGGAATACAGGCTTACAGAATATACTGTATAGTTTTCTTCACAGAATCAATTAGTCTTTAAAAAGAATGTTGGGGCTTCCTATCCTACACAGAATACAGGCTTACAGTATATACTGTATACTGTTCTTCAGAGTATGGTCTTTAAAAAGACTGTTGGGGCTTCCTAACCTAACTCCTAACTAACTGCTTGCTGCACACACTACACTAGCTAACACTGTCTGTCTATTCTCCTTCCCAAAGCACAATGAGGCTGATGCTGCAGGTCCCTACCTTATGTAAATTTAGGTCACATGTCACTGCCAGCCAATCACTGCTGGGGAGGTATAGGGGCTGTTACATCACAGCAGGCGTTCCCACAGGCTTCCCTTTGATGCTGATTGGCTGAAAAAACCATGCATTTCAAACTTGCAGTGACGCACGAATAATCACGAGTCCGCGCTGCCTCGGGATGCCGAGCCGAGCCGAAGCGGGCAATATTCGTGCGAATCACGAATATTGCCGCTTCGATTCGCTCATCACTATAAAATAGTTCAAGCTCAGTCAGATTGGATGGGGAGTGTCTGTAAACAGCAATTTTCAAATCTTGCCACAGGTTCTCAATGGGATTTAGGTCTGAAGATTGGGCCATTTTAACACATGAATATGCTTTGATCTAAACCATTTCCATTGTTGCTTTGTCTGTATGTTTAGGGTCATTGTGCTGCTGGAAGGTGAGCCTCCACCCGAGTCTCAAGTCTTTTGCAGCCTCTACCAGGTTTTCCTCCAGAATTGCCCTGTATTGCACACAGCATGATGCTGCCGCTGCCATGTTTCACGGTGGGAAGGGTGTGTTCAGAGTGATGTTTAGTGTTAGTTTTCTGCCACACATAGCATTTTACATTTAGGCCAAAAAGTTCAACTTGTCTTATCTGACCAGAGCGCCTTCTTCCACTTGTTTGCCGTTTCCCTACATGGCTTGCGACAAACTGCAAATGGAACCTCTTATAGCTTGTTTTTTTCTTGCCACACCAGATTTGTGGTGTACACTATTAATAGTTGTACTTTGGACAGATTCTCCCACCTGAGCTATGAATTTCTGTGGCTCCTCCAGCGTGATCACGGGCCTCTTGGCTGCTTCTCTAATTGATGCTCTCATTGTCTGGGCTGTCAGTTTAGGTGGATGGCTAAGTCTTGGTAGTTTTGTAGTTGTGCTATGCTCTTCCATTATTGAATAATGGATTGAACAGTGCTCCCTGAGATCTTCAGAGGTTGACATATTTTTCTATAACCTAACCCTGCTTTATACTTCTCTACACCTTTATCCCTGACCTGTCTGGTGTATTCTTTCATTCTCATGATGCTGTTTTATTATTAATGTTTTCTAAGAAACCTCTAAGGCCTTCAGTAGTAGTTATACTGAAAATAAATTACACAGAGATGGATTCTATTTACTTATTAGGTGACTTCTGAAGGCATTTGGTCACTAGATTTTATTTAGGGGTATCAGAGTACAGAGGACAGAATGCAAATGCATGCCACACTTTTCAGATTTTTATTTGACTAAAAAAAATTGAAAAATATGTATAATTTTCCTTTCACTTCACACATACTTGCTACTTTATGTTGGTTTATTACCAACATAATTATGGGGGTCAGAATATAGCAATGAAAAGAATAAAAAAATAGTATTTTTTTCAGTATTAAAACACAAAAGCAACTATATAAATGTTATATTGTTGTATTCACACTGACCAAGGGAATGAAAGTCACTGGTCAGTTTTACCGCACAGGCAACCCCATAAAAACAAAACCCATAAGTGTATAGTAAATGGGGCCATTAAAAAGTACATCTTCTCCCACAAAAGATAAGCCCTCATACTGCTATGTGACTGGAAAAATCTAAACGTTACGACTTTGGGAAGCCAGGGGGTAAAAAAAGGAAGCACAACAATAAAAAGTTGCAAGGTCCTCACAAAAATATGACCATGCAATGATCTCAAGGTGAAATATATTTTACCTTGCAAACAAATCACTGTGATAAAGATAAACCTTTTTTTTCTCAAATTCATTTAGTTCTAATTCATTTTAATTTACAAAGACATTCCATTTTGGTAGATAGCAAAAAGGCCAATACATAACACTCTTCTAGAAAACAGATGTGGAAATCAGTTTTCTTTGAAAATAAAAAAGAAAACAATCTGAATTCCTCCATTGTAGCACTTGGCTGGAAAGGAGAGATGAAACTCAAATGAAAAAGAATACTGATTCAAGAGTTGTCTTACAAGTTAGTCAGTAGATGGTATAGAACCTCCAATGCTCTCCATACTATTGACCCTTCAATCCCATCCACATGTTTGAGATGTTTTGGACAGACTGGATCCTTTTCCCATATTTGGTGGGAATGCAAATTAAAGGGGTTGTCTGGGTTCAGAGCTGAACCCGGACATACCCTTAATTTCACCCAGGCAGCCTGCCTGATGTTAGCATCGTAGCACCTCATGCTCCGATGCCTTCCTTTGCCCTGCGCTAATTAGCACAGGGCAAAAGCATTTAGCCCGGTTCCTGTGACGTACCGGGCTCTGCGAGGCGGAGGCTTCCGCCCGGCAGTGAGCCCGGTGACATCACCAGCACTGATGGGGGGGCTTTAGTGCTGCCCTAGCCAGTAACGCATCTAGGGCAGTGCTAAAGCCGGCCCATTAGAGCCGGTGACGTCACCGAACACACTGCCGGGCAGAAGCCTCTGCCCGGCACTGTGTATTAGTAAACAAAAGAGAGGAGTGCATGGGAGCATGAGATGCTCTGATGCTAACATCAGGCAGGCTACCTGAGTGAAATTAAGGGTATGTTCGGGTTCAGCTCTTCAAGTAAACATTACAGGACTAGAGTGAAAACTGTACTGGCTAAAATCTGGCCAAATACACCTGAAGTGGCTCCCACAACTCTTTTCCTCAAATTCCTCTCATCCAATACTTCCACATTCAATAAAGCCATATTGTTTCAGTTATTAATGGTAGCCAAGGCTATAATCCTCTTACACTGGAGACAAATTGAATCCCCTCCAATTTCTCACTTTCTGTAAAAATTTGGGCAAATGGCTAGGTTGGAGTGTTATGGATCTAGCAGATCAGTGGCAGATGTGGAACCATTGTGTTAATTGACAAGTTTGACTTTGGGCCAAATCCTAATGACATTCTTCCGGTGCTCCCATGGACTTCCCTTCAGGGGAACAGCTTGACTGCTACCCCCTGGGATGGTCCTGGTACACTTGGAAGCTGACCTGCAAGGAAACAGAGACACTGGTGCAAAGCACTAGTGATTCAGGCATATAGCAATACATGGAGCATAGGCAGACTAGCAGAGTAGGAACCCAAAACAGACATACAATCACAGGACATTGTTCAGACAAAATAACAGGAACCCTGAACATACTGGCAAGGCAGAACTGGCAGACACAAGACCATACTTCAGGATCATAGGCAAAGCAGAAACAGACAAAAAATAAGGAGACTGAACAGGCATCAGAAATGCTATGCAATGTTGCATGGCTAGGGTCTAGATAAAAATCAAAAACAGAATTCTGCCAAAACAAAGACAACCCAGGAACTAAATAGGGAGGCAACAGGTGAGACTAAGACAGAAACAGATTAAGATTGGGAGATTAACCCTTCAGACTCAGGCAGATATGGAAACATACAGGATTACCAACTGGAGAATTAACCTCACAGGGACCTGACAAAACTAGGCAGACACTGTTCACAAACAAAGCCACCACTGCCAGTGCATGCATGGACCGCAGAGAATATGCATCGCCACACTGAACATGGCCCACAACATACATACACACAACTCTGGCAACCAGTCAGCACAGTAGCAATGGCGCACCCAACTATCAGCAGCTAGTAGGCACAAAAGAGGAGAATATGCACTGCTGCACAGACATGATCTGCCACAGAGATCCATAGCTCCAGTAGTAGAATTTGTCTAAAGGACAACAATTAGTCATGTACTCCACAAATCTGGCCTTTATGGAAGAGTGGCAAAAACATTTTTTTAAAGCAAGCCATAAGAAGTCATGTTTGTAGTTTGCCAGAAGCCAGGTAGGGGTCCCAGTAAACATGTGGAAACAAAAAAAAGGTCTTGTGTGACTGATATGGAAGCCTAATTAAATAAAAAGAAAGAAACATATTAGATATTATCATGTTAGTGATCATTGTTATCACTTTTATTGCAGCTTCCAACAGTTATCACTAGAGAAGTGGTCTGCATGTTTTATGGTAAAGAGTACAAACAGGATGGGGACAGTTAAAATTAAAAGTTTATTGATGTTTGTGTGTGAGGGGTGTAAATCTTTTATGTGACTTATTTGAAGCCTAGATCCAGATGCTGGTAAATATATAAATCATAGTGTTATGGTGTCAATAAATAGCATAATCATACTGAGCGATGATTAGAATTGTATGGTGGCCCCTGGGCTCCTAAGTTTGAATCCAAGGGCAACATCTGCATGGAATTTATTTGTTCTCCCCGTGTTTGCGTTGGGTTTCCTCTGGGTACTCCGGTTTCCTCCCACACTGCAAAGACATACTGATTGGGGACTTGATTGTGAGTCCCATTGGGAACAATGTGATGCTTATGTCTGTAAAGTGCTGTTGAATATAATAGCAATGTATAAGTACATAAAATAAATAAATAAATAAATAAATAAATTAGGGGATCAAGCACTCAACTGTGTTAACTATTAATATCTTATGCTAGAATTAATACAGAACCACAATCTTGACTAAGCTTTAAAACCGGACCAGGATAGCAATACTAGCTGCCATAAAACTAGGTTGTCTGACATTGAGAATCAACTAAAGGGCTTACTTGAGGATGATGAGTGGGATATGTACATTACAACATGCAATACTCACTTGGAAAAATTTAAACTTGATTAACAAAACACCAAAAGTCAGAAGTGGACTCAGGGTGCAGAAGACTATGTTAGAGGCAATATCTACAACTGGCAAATTGATAAATCCAACGGCAAATAAGGTGGCAAAGCAGCAAGTGCATTTATAGCCTCTTCCTCTAGTAGGTCATGTGCTAGGTCTACAACAAATGTAC
Source organism: Rhinella marina (assembly GCA_900303285.1). Classification (NCBI taxonomy): domain Eukaryota; kingdom Metazoa; phylum Chordata; class Amphibia; order Anura; family Bufonidae; genus Rhinella; species Rhinella marina. The sequence goes on along the minus strand of ONZH01027389.1, from coordinate 12,454 downwards.
TGCATAACTCGATATGTAACAATTGCATTGATTTCTGTCTTGGGGACAGGAAACGACCCCCCAAAACCCGACGAGGGGGATGTCGGCAGTTTAAATGGTGGAAAAGAAACACAGACCAGACCTCAGAGAAGCTGGCCATGTGTTGGGCGAGATGGTATGCGGCACTACGTGTTGTTTGCCATCTGTCTCACCTCTGGTGGCCCACATTGCTGGGTACCCTGGTGATGTGGACCCCCTGTCCAGCCTACCCATATACAGCACTGGAATTTTGGGGACACAACCCGCTGTCCGGGGTTGATATACCCTCATAAGTGTTCATATATTTTATATAAGATGACACATAGGGGGCTTCAGAGTAGGTGAGACACCCAGATTGTGCTCCTACTATTGCCCTTTAATAACAGTGGCTGTATCTGGTACACTGGTCTATTACTAATCTAAGGTTGGCACGAAGTGTCATTCCTTATTGATTTTTGATCCTGTTTTGTTCATTTGTGGTACGGTATTGTGGTGTCCATCATATGTGCAGTCACTTTTTGTGCCCCTTTAAACCCTGTCTTCTGATACGCGAGTCACTGTATACGAAGGGATGCTGTACGTAATGCATGAGCAGAGGAGTCGTTTACTCCTGTGCTCTCGTTCTCTTCCACCCTTGTGACCGGATCACGTGACTGTACTGAGTCACGTGGCTGCTCTGTCTGGCGCGCGCGCAATAGATCTTCATGGATGCTACTTTTCCATTTGGATGCATGCCCCGATCATAGTAGGTACACATGATGGCGACTTTGATCGCCTCTATTTGTTTTTAATCACACCTTGGATGGTATTGTATGTGAAAAGACTTTCGTTCACAGTAGGAGACTTATACTGATACACCATTAGCACGTGTGCACTGATGTTATAGGATCACACCAGATTATGTTTTGGAAATCACTTGGATAATATATGGCTATATTTCTTGAATGCAATTTGTTATTGTGTTTTGATTTCACATATGATTTCATGTATTAATTATGCAAATTGGTCACAATGTTTGAACCCTCCCACTTCACCTATTTATACTGCGCTGTTGCACTAGTCTGTATGCATAAGAAAGGCCTCATGGAGTAGGCTGAAACGTTGCATTGTGGGAATAAACGGTCCTTCTATTTTTCACCAACACTTGGAGTGCTGCCTCGCCTTTTGGACTTTTATATCCGGCATATTATCCTAGACCTGGAGGGATTGCACCCTGATCAGCATTGTGACTTGTGCTGCTGGTTTTTTTGTTATATATGCCATAAAACTGGAGATATAGCCTTTAGGGATCAGTTCAAGAGTGAGAGAAATAGCATGGGAAATTGCATGTTCCTTCATCCAAACCATATTTTACACATTATTTAGTAAGTTGAATGTGCTGGTGTGTGTGAGAAACCTCTATTGCTAGATAATAGGGGTTGTCCAAATCTTTTTGCAAGTGATGACCTATCCTCAGAATAGGCTATCACTATCCAACTTCATTTACCCCCTGGTAAACTTTTCTGCAGTAGCTCCAATGACTGAACTTCGCAGCTCCATCTGTTGTATATTAGATGGAGTTGGTTAGCAGTACTGATCCCAATAAGTTGACTATAAACAGTAGCCAGCTCAATCCACTGCACAGCAGATAGATATGTGTAGTTCCATTGCTGGAGCTTTAGCAAAAAAGCTGATCTGGAGAGGGTGGAATCTTGTCTTGAGCAGATGGTGATGGCCTATCCTAAAGATAGCCATCACTTCTAAAGGCAACTTCTTTAAGGTGACCACACACCTTCACTAGTTGGCAGCCAAATTCTGGTTCAGCCAACAACTACACATTCTGTTTGACTCAGGTGAAAAAAATCAAATCACCCAATACTTCTCTCTCCAATACTTCATGTGTTAGTGGAGAGTTGGGAGCCCACCCTACACTTTAGATTGTCAACTTGTCCTGCACATTGTTATATATTAGGGTTGAGAGAATCGAAGAATCTGAAGTGAACATCATTCCAAATTTCAGGGAAAATTTAATTAGCCGTGAAGCCAAATTTCCTTTTGCTTTGTGGCAACGAATCAATTTTCACTGAAATGGCGTAAAATGGCGAAAAAGCAAAAAACAAAACATACTCACCTCATCCATTTGAGTGTGAAGAGGCAGCTTTGGCCATCTTGATTGAAGATCCTGTGTGAAATATTGTGTTTGGTGACGAATGACATCACCATGCTGGCCAGCATGATGAAGTCATCATGCACAGCGTGAGAATTTGTGTGGGATTTTCAATCAAGGTGGCCGCAGACTCTTCTCACCCAAATGGATAAGGTGAAATTTATTTAATTTTTTTAACTGATTAAGGCTACTTTCACACTAGCGGCAGTCCTGATACAGCAGGTGAAGGGTGCCGTTGGATCCGGACTGCTGCAAGGACATGTGTGGGGCCGGAACCGCGTTCCGGCCCACACATGTCACACAGTACCATATACATACACACACATACACACAAACACATACATACTTACATACTCCAGGCAGGCAGGCAGGCCGCACGTCTTCACACCAAGGAGGCTCACAGCTATGACGATTCCCCACAGTGTCCTCTGCTGGGCGCTGTAGGGAATCGTCATAGCGGCGCGCCTCCTGGGCATGAAGACGTGCGACCTGCCTGCCTGCCTGGAGTATGTAAGTATGTATGTGTTTATGTGTATGTCTGTATGTATGTCTGTATGTATGTCTGTATGTGTAGGTGACGGATCCGTCCTGAACTCCATTGAAAGTCAATGGAGGGCGGATCCGGTTACCATTGTGGTCCGCCCCCATTGACTTGCATTGGAGGTCATTCCGGATCCGTCTTGGTGCGGATGCCTGGACCGGTGAGCAAACCGTAGCATGCTGCGGTTTGTTCTCCGGTCTGAAGATGGAACGGAATGCTTTCAGGAGCATTCCGTTGTCTTCAGTTCAGTTTTGTCCCCATTGACAATGAATGGGGACAAAACTGAAGCATTTTATTCCGGTATTGAGCCCCTATGACGGAACTCAATACCGGAATTTTAAAACGCTAGTGTGAAAGTAGCCTAACCCCTGAAAGCCCTCATTTTTAACCTCAGATGCCACGATCAGCAATGACCCCAACATCGGAGGGGTTCAATGATAGGGGCGGCGCAATCGCCATTCCCTATCATTGCACCCGCTACTTACAAAGAAATGAAGTAATTTGTCACAAAATGAATTTCTTTGTGAAATTTGGCAAAGCAGTCAAGCAAATTATTTAAACTTCAATCAACACTATTATATATCTTTCAGTGTGCTACCCTGTATTCAATCAGCTTTTGATGCTTTTTCACTGTTTTTTTTTTAATATTTGTGTCACCGTATTGGTATTGCAGGCATTTTCTATTGGATCCCTATAACATTTTGTGTTTATTTTTTTTGTGTTATTTTTTTATATTAATACAATTATGTTTTTTATGGGGAATGTTAAAAGCTGTTTTTTTTCAAGGATATTGAATTTTGAGCTATTCCACGAAAATTGCCGAATATACAGCATCAAGACAGGACCACATAGTAAGCTACCAGAAATGGTGGGTTCAGACCATAATAGTATGTTTGGGGGTCTTTAATAACTATTGTGTGACAAAAGAAATTGGTGCAAATAACACTTTTTTCTCTAGTTTTAGTAGCAGTCTGATCAGTGGCATAGCTATAGGGGTCGCAGCGGTCGCAGTTTGCGACCGCGGCCCCTAAGCCAGGGGGGCCCCGTGGGCCCCCCCTTGGCCACTATGCAGGCCGCACCGCAATTAGCCAGGTGCAGCACGGCCCTGCGCACAGTTGGGGCGCGCGGGGTAACGGGGGAGATGAGCGCTTCATGTGGAAGCGCTCATCTCCAATAGTGCATCCTATAATCGCCGTCCTGAGGACGGTGATACAGATGCCTGTAACTTGCGGGGAAGGGCGAGGGAAAGGCGTCTCCCCTTGCCCGTTCCTCTGATCAGGCTGCAGGCCTAGTGGCCCTGCGAGCCTCATCAGAGGCCGGCTTCAGTGTCGATGCGATGTACAATCACGATCGGCGCCGCACTGAGCTGTAACAGCGCCGGACACAGGCTGGCAAGGAGCGTGCATCGCATCAGCTGCCAGCTCCATGGAGGTAAGTAGAAGTGTTTTTTTTTTTTCTTTATTGTAGCAGTATGGACCGGAGCTCTATTGGGCACTGGGGGGGCACATGGGGGCATTTTTACTGGGGGGACTTTTTTCTGGCACTTGGGGGCATTTTTTGGGGGGGCATTTTTTCTGGGCACTGGGGGCATTTTTACTGGCACTGGGGGCATTTTATGGCACTGGGCGGGGCATTTTTACTGGCACTGGGGGCATTTTACTGGCACTCGGGGGCATTTTTTGGCAAGGGCACTGGGGGCATTTTCTGGCACTGGGGGCATTTTTACTGGGGGCACAGGGGGCACTGGGGGCATTTTATGGCACTGGGGCCATTTTCATGGAGGCACTGGAGCAACTGGCAGGGGCAACTGGGGGCCACTGGGGGCATTTCTTACTGTATTTGGGGGGCAATGGGGGGGAGCACTTCTTACTGATACGTTATTGGGGGTGAAATTTGGGGTACTTCTTACTGGCACATTGGAAGCATTTATTACTTCTGGGGCACAGTGGGGACATTAGTACTGTTGGGGGCTCTATTACTACAAGTGCACTCTGGCAGAGAATTATTAGTTGGGACTTTGGGTGGCACTATTACTGTGGGGGGCACCCTGGCACAGTATCAGTGCAGTTATTTCTGGGGGACGTTATGTTTACACTATACTGTCAGGGACCACTATTTCTGGGAGCAGTTATTTTAAGACACTGTTGTGGCCAATAATTATTGAAGGGCACTATCTGTGTGGTACTAGTGGCACAGTACTGGGGGTCGGTAGGAGGATTTGTCCAGAAAATGGGAGGATGATGGAAAAGTAGTAAACTAAGATTTTTTTCTGTCAAACTGCAGAGATGAGAAATGGCTGAAAAATGGTGTCTGGTCTGAAAGGAGAAGATGAGGAAAGAGAAGATCTACATCAGAGGAGATGTCACTGGAGCGCTGTATTAGGCTACATTCATGTGAACATTGTGTTTTGCAGTCTGCAAAAAAATGGATGATGTTCCGTATGGCATCTGTTTTTTTTTTTTTTTTTTTTTTGCAGATCCACTGTAACAATGCCTGTCCTTGTCCGCAAGTGGACAAAAATAGGAATGGACATACAGATGCGGACAGCACACAGTGTTCATTGAAGTGAATGGGTCCGCATCTGAGCCGCAAAATATGCAGATCGGAGGCCGCAAAAACAATGTAGCAATGAATGTAGCCTTACCCTGTATGTTCTGTAGTGATATACGCAATGTTAGGAGGGAAAAGGTTAGGGTGAGAATTTTGCATGGGGGGGTTCAATTTTTGACTTGGCCGGCTGAAATGCTAGGTGCACCAGCGCTGAGGGAAGGGGGTGGCCCAAGCTGAACTCTTGCACCAGGGCCCATGAGCCTTTAGCTACGCCCCTGGGTCTGATGCACCGACAGCTAAATTTACATAGAAAATAAAAACAGTTCACAGTTAGTGCCCAATCAAATTTAAATTGAGGTTAAATTCACATTAAATTTGCATCATCTATGAAGTTAGTCTGAAGTAGTGTTGATCATTATATGAACTATCCCTGTGAATGCTTCTTATTTTTCATGAACTGGCAAGCCTGCTGTGATTTTACATGATATTAGTTGTTTTCAAAGCACACCAGTACTAATTGCATGAAATGTGGAGATTTATTGCCTTCACAGATTATTTTCCATCTGCACAGCGGTTCCATTGGGACCCACTTTTATAACATCTTTTGCTTATTAACCCATGTGAGCTGGACTGTGTAAATTGCATCTGTTCATTACCATTTTTCTACATATTTACAATTGTGCTTTTTTCCAGGCAATTAATTTCATTTGACAACGGTTTATTCGATATTAACTATGTATAAAAGACAACTTTCTGTCAATTTGTAGCAGATTTCTACAGAAAATTCTTGGCATTAACAGTATGAGGATTATCATATACAGAATTAGATATAATGCTCAAATATGACTGCAAAAGTACATTCAGATGCAAATGTACTAATGCACTATACAGTGGAAAACTAAAGTGCCATTGAACCCAATACATAACTTAACTTCCTGTCTTGTGTCCTCCCACCACTGTCTACTGCACAGTATAATTAAATTTAGTGCCAGTAAAGCTCCAAAGCTAAATGGAGAAAACTGTGAAGAAAAAAAATATAATTTGTTTAACTATTATGAATATATGTTGTATAAATGAAATTTGTAATTTGTACTGATAAAGGCATCCTACCATTAGCATGTAGTCCATTTCTTATGTGGAACTAAAGTACTATATTATTGCTGCATTTGATTCAAATTAGGGTTCCTTTACACATGGGCTTATCTACAAAAGACTGCTGTTTCATACACAAGATGCAGCAAAAACTCAACCTGAGTAGGATGCTACATATTTATTAGGAGTCACACACCTCTTAATAAATTTGTTGGATCGTTGTGGTCTCCGTGTGCCAGAAACTGAAATCTACTTCCGCTAGGAACAGGCATAGATTACAGTCAAAAAATACACAATTTTTTTGGTGTATATATATTTTTTCATATCTGTTTGTCTATAGTGGTCTAGCACCTTCTACTGGACCCCATCCACAAACATGCAAGCTTTGTAAATTAAGTCTTTTTTGTGTATTTTTTTTTTTTTTTTGGCATGTGACTTTTTTACAAGCTTTTGCACCATACAGGACAACGAAAAGGGTTGTGGTTAGGCTACTTTCATATATGCATTATAGCTGTCTGGTTTTGAGATCCGGTGGGTATCCGGCACCATTAACGTACATGGTTTTCGGTGCCGTTTTCGGCTTGTTCAGTTTCACACGCTGAAAACAAAACCACTTCTTGCATCAGTTTTGTGTCCGGTCACAGAATGCAACAGACCAGAAGGGAACGCATTCTGATCCATTCTGATCCATTCTGATCCATTCCAGTTTGTTCAGTTTTGTCCCCATTGACAATGAATGAGGAAAAACTGAAGTGTTTTCCTGCAGTTTGCAAATCCTCTGCAAAATCTCAAAATGCAGATGTGAAAGTAGCCTTATCTGCAAAAGTGTATGGCTTAATATTTGCCAATATTCAGGCACATGAGTCTGGCAAAATGTAAGCCAACAGGTGGTATAACCTTGGACTATAGAGCATAGAAAATGGTACACCAGAGTTATCACCCAGCTTCAGACACTGGGATAAATCTGGAACATTTGTATCTAGTCAGGCACATGTTTGCACTTTGACACTATTAATAAATCTTCCCCATTGTTTGAAGTGTGTTTCATAATTTTTAAACAGTTAAAGCTAAAATTTAACCACAGTATTTTTTTGCTGTGAATAAATTCTGCAGCAAAGTGTAGCATTTTGCAAAAAAATGTGAGACCAGCCTTAAATGGCTATTTAAGTGCCTTAAATGCCCTAAGTGTGCTCTCACATGTGGCAGAAATTTCAGCAAAAATAATCCACAGGTGCGGATTTTACAAAGTTGTGGTTTACGCTTCTGATTGTTACTGATTTTCCTGCAGAGGAACAGGACGGATACTTCTTTGGGAATTATCTTGTGTGTTTCTGTGTGGGTTATATATCCACTGAAATGAATGGAGACATTCAGTTACATGAAATCCTCAACAGCATATTATTTGCACACTGTTCAGGAGAACAGGAAGCGGGTGTTCAGACTTTCCATTCCTATAGGCTAACATAGGAGATATATGGAACATTCTGCATTGTTTGAGGGCCACCTAATAGGGCTTAGTGATATTGCACAGTAGGTGTGCCTGCTGTGGACCTACCTATATGGAGTCAAAGCCAATAGTCACTATCAAAGAATATCCCTGATTATCTGATCTGATTACCATGGCATCTTCAGAGTAAAAAGGGGTTGTCTTGAGACGATACCTATGACCAGAAAATAATTACAAGAATATATTTTCCTTTGCAATTTCTGCTATTGTGACAGATAGATAGTTTAATATATTATTAAAGCATTGATACTGGCTCATAGGATCACCAATTTGTTGTAGTGCTGAGCTACAATTGTTGTAAAATGCTATAAAATGTTATAACAACTAAAAACTTGATATATAGTATGCAATTTTGTGCTCATCTCTATTTTTGACACATAATTAAACTTATGATACTGGCATATTATATAAAGTAATATATACAATACAGAGCAAAAGTTTTAGGTTTTTAGGTGTCAAAAAAAAAATGCTGCAAAGCAGGAATGCTTTAAAACAATAGAATTGTTAAAGGGGTTGTCCAGGTTCAGAGCTAAACCTGGACATATCCTCTATGCCCAGGCATCCCCTCTGATATGAGCATCGAAGCATTTCATGTTCCAATGCTCTCCCATGCCCTGCACTTAATCACACAGGGCAAGGGCTTTTTCTGCAGATCCGATTATGTACCTGGTCTCTACCACGTGGAGGCTTCCATCTAGCAGTGTAAAAATGTAAACAAAAAAGCTTTGTCTTGCACGATCCAGCACAGGGCAAGAGAGAGTATCAGAGCATATAACAGGGGCTGCCTGGGAGAAAAAAGTCCAGGTTTAGCTCTGAACCCATACAACCCCTTTAATAGTAATCACCATTTGCCTTCAAAAGGTAAACCAGCACACATTTTTTCAAGGAACTCTGCAGAGAGATTGTTTAAAAATTCTTGGAGAACTAACCATAGATCTACTGTGGATGTCAGCTTGCTCAAATCCTTCTGTCTCTTCATGTAATTCTTGGAAGACTTAATGCTAAGATCTGGGCTGTGTGGGGCCATATCCTTACTTCCAGGACATATAGCTATCCATCATGCAACACCATTAGGGTGGCACTTGATTGTCTTCTAATTGATTCTGCATCAAGAAAACAACCTCAAACATACAGTCAATGTCATTAAGAACTATCATTAGTGTAAAGAAGAAAAAGGAGCCTGGAAGTGATGATTGGTGCACCGCAGAGCCCTCATCTCAACATCAAGTCTGTCTGTGAATATATGAAGATTTGAGCAAGTCTACATCCACAGAAGATCTGTGGTAAGTTCTTTAAGATGCTTGAAACAATCTCCCTGCCGAGTTCCTTGAAAAACTGTATGTAAGTGTACCCCAAAGAGTTGATGCCATTTTGAAGGCACAGGCTGGTCGCACCAAATTGATTAAATTTAGATTTCTCTTGTTCATTCACTTTGTATTTTGTTAATTGAAAACTATAAACAATTAATAATTCTATTTTTGAAAGCATTCTTACTTTGCAGCATTTTTAACATAAAATATTATTGAATATTTTTAATATAATGTAAAACCAAATGTTTAATTGGTGCAATTGGTGCAATATAATGTACAACCACATGTTCAATTGGTGCAATACAGGGAAAGCCTAAGTTCCTGTAACAAAAACACCAGGTGAAGGACAGACAGATATTTGAGGTTACCTTCGAATTAACAAAGATCAGTTATAAAATCATCAAGAACAGGTTGTAACAAAAAACTTTAACAAGATTCTCAGAAGTAGAAATAGCAAAAATACACTTACACTCCCATGGGCTCTCCAGATGCATACGAGTTCAGGAACACTCATACAAAACAATGACGAGATGGTACAATGACCCATGCAAACTTAAACAAATGAATCTGTGAGACTCTAATATATGTTGGAGATGTTCCCAAGGAGAAGGCACATTGGGCCACCTAATGTGGCACTGCCAGCTGATCAAACCATATTGGTCTCAAATTGAAAAACATATCAATGATATCTGCAAAACAGCTATCAAATTAACTCCGCAATCAGTTCTCTTATGGGTACCCTCCGATACATGGAGTCCAAGACACTCTGATTTGCCTACATTGCTAGTTCAAGCTGCTAGACTCCTGATTCCATTGAACTGGTTGAGCAATACTTCGCCGACTGTTTCCCAGTGGAGAAATAAGGTAGATCAACTTTACCTTTTAGAAGAATTGGCGAGTTGGGCAAATAGACGACATTCTCAATTCACAAAGTTATGGTCACCCTGGAAAATATATCACCAATCCCAGAATAATGACTGATAAACACACACAACTCTCTTTCTTCTTTATTTACAGGTTCTTTAACCCTTACAGTACCGGCGCCGTACATGTACGGCGCAAAAATCACTGCCGCAAGTACCGGCGCCGTACATGTACGGCGCTGTGTACTCCCGGTCCCCGGGCGAAATCGCTCGGTGACCGGGGTATGATGGCTGCTCTGCACGGCAGGCAGCCATCTTAGGTAAAGGGCTGGGGAGGATTTTCCGCCCCCCTGCAGCCCCGATCGCTGCAATTGGCCGGTCTCCGCAGACCGCCAATCGCAGCCTCCGGGTGGCTTTCAGCCATTCACAGCGCTGCAGGTGCCGCTGTCCGGCTGTGATTGGTGCTGAAAAGGTCAGCACCAGTCTCATCGGGGTGAAGCAGGGGACAGCAGTGTTTGGCGTCCCTGCAAGCGCTGCATTGGCTGGTACAACGCTCCAGCCAATGGCAGCGCTATAGCACCACAGGAAAAGCCAGAAACTTCCTGAATGCAGCCATTCTAGCTGGTGACTGCATCAGGGAAGTTCTGTGCTTCTCTGTGCTGCGTTTGGCCTGCTGGGACTTGTGTTCTCCACCACCAAACTACTTTTATTGCTGCTGAAAAGAAGAAGAAAGAAGGACAGAAGAAAAGAAGAAGAAAAGAAAAAAGAAGAAGAAAAGTCACAGACCATCCCTGTCCTTCCCGTTCCCCCCATCCCCATCCCAACCCCCTCCACCTCCCCCACCTCCCCCCGTCCTTTTTTTACGGACGGTTTTTTGGTCTGTGGGTTTTTTTTTTTTTTTTTTTTTGACATTTTTCCAGCTCCGCACCGCTTTTTCTGCGTGCGAGCTGTGACCGCCAAGTGCTTTTCAGTGCATACCTGCCTGCTCAGCACTGGGGTCATTTTTTGTGCTTTTTTTTTTTTTTTTTCTCTTTTTTGTGTGAAAAAAAAAAAAAGTATAGTTAGGGTTTATATAAATATATATAGAGCTCATATCTCTATATATATATAGATATAAGTTAAATTTTTAGCTAGTGTTCAGTTTTTTATACTGTAGTGACTTTTTTAACTACAGTATTTGCACGCACACACGTTTTGTGTGCGTGCGTGCTGCGTAAGCACATTTTTTGAAACTATATAGTGTCAGTAGTTATATATATATATATATATATAAAAATCCATATTAGTATATATATATATATATATATATTTCAGTTAGTGTTAGTAATAGATTTTTGCACGTACGCATAGTATCTGCGTACGTGCTTTTTGCAGAGGACTGCAGTGAATTTCTTTCACTGCAGTTTCTGCACTACACCGTCTGTGTGCGTGCGTGCTGTGAAAGCAGATCTGCTTTTTTTTTTTTTTACTTGAGTGAAAAAAAAATACTGTTAGTGCTAGTTAGATAAATTTCAGTTAGTGTCATTTAGGTTTTTGCACGTACGCACTGTTCTGCGTACGTGCTCTTTAGAGGACTGTAGTGTACAGTTTCTGCACTCACACACCATGTGTCGTGCTTAAAAGCAGCATCTGTATATTTTTAGTTTTTTTTTTTTTACTTGTGTGAAAAAAAAAAAAAACACAGTTAGTGATAGTTAGATTTTAGTTAGTGTCAGTCTAGGAATTTGTACGTGCGACCATCTGCGTACGTGCATTTGAAAGCACTGAGCACCGATCAGTAGTCCATTACTGATCGCGTCTGCTCTTTTTTTTGTTTTTTTTTTTTTTTTCCTGCTGCAAACACTTTTTTTTCTTTTTTTCTTTTTTTTTTTTTGAAGACTTTTATTACTAAAAGACCTTTTTTTTATTCCCCTCCCCCTTTTTTTTTTTTCTCAGTTAAATACAGTAAAAAACACCTTCACGGTAAAACCACTACACACACCCTACACTAAATAAATTTACACGTTTCACCCAACACCCCAAAAAAAATAAAATGGCCGCATTCATCCCAACGCACTTATCGGCAGAAGAGGCATACGCCATCCTTGCCTCTGATACCGAGTCGGCCACTGAAGGAGAAGAGGACGCCACTTTCCTCTATCCTCACCCCCCTCATAATCATCATCATGCTGATAGGGACCTCTAGAGCGCCCACAAACGCCGCTGAGGCAGCCCCCAGAGTGAACCCTATGGACCCCACCCCCTGGTTATCAGCCCCAATTCCGGATTTGGGCCAGATCCGAATTCAGGTAACTGTGCAGGGTTCACAGAAATTGATTTTTCAAATCTTTTTCTCTGAAGAGTTAATAAATTTGATGGTAACCCAGAAAATTTAACACGCCCAGCAGTATATTTCCAGAACCCCAAACCCATACGCTAGACCCAAGT
>ONZH01027388.1:0-34136 GCA_900303285.1 Rhinella marina | reverse complement strand
GGCATTTTAACTACTGGGGCACTACAGGGGGCATTAAAATGATGGGGGCTCTTAAGGAGGGGCCTTATTACTGGTGGCGCTACTTTGGGCTGCTGATGATACTTTGGGAGATTTATTACTACTGGGGGTGCCATGGGGCACTATTACTACTGGGGCTTAGATGGGTACTATTATTGGACACAATATGGAGGGCACTACAACTAGTGGGGGGTATTCTCAGAGAGCATTATCACTATGGCGGGCACTATTACTAATGAGGGCAGTCTGGGAAAGAATTATTACTGTTGGTGGCACTTGTGCAAACACTTTGGGGACCAGGGCCGGACTGGGACTGAAATTCAGCCCTGGCATTTTGAAATCAAAGAGGCCCACAAGCCTCGACTTTTTAAAGTCACAGCCAACCCTTTTAGAGGCCCTAAAAATTATTAAAATATAATAATTTAAAAAACGTAAACCACACCAAACAAGGTAAATAAACCGCCCCCTGCAGAGAGAGATGGAAAAGCTATATCTCCTGATAGGGTACGGGTCTAGAACTCAGACCCGGACTGATCAAAACTTTTGATATGTCTCTGTGACATGTCAAAAGTCTTTCAGTTCATCAGTGGCCCTATTACACAGATTGATGTGTAAATGTCCTTTTACACGGGCCGATTATCAGCCGAAAAAGCGTTCCTAGGAACGGTAGTGACGATAATCGGCCCGTGTAAAAGTGGCCCTAATCAGCCGACGAACGAGCAAAACGCTCGTTCATCGGCTGATTGGATCTTTTGGTTTGTACAAAAGATCTAATCTGTCGGGCGCACATCACCCTGTGTAAACTAACCTTTTCCTTCCTAACATTACATATATGACTACAGAACATACAGGGTAAGGCTACATTCACACCACAGTTGTTTTTGCAGCCTCCGATCTGCATATTTTGCGGACAAGGATAGGCATTGTTACAGTGGATCTGCAAAAAAAAACGATGCCATACGGAACATCATCCTTTTTTTGCGGATCCGCAATTTGCAGACTGCAAAACACAATGTTCGTGTGAATGTAGCCTAATACAGCGCCTCATACCTCTTACATCCAGTATAATACAGCGCCCCATACCTCTTACATCCAGTATAATACAGCGCCTCATACCTCTTACATCCAGTATAATACAGCGCCTCATACCTCTTACATCCAGTATAATACAGCGCCTCATACCTCGTACATCCAGTATAATACAGCGCCTCATACCTCGTACATCCAGTGTAATACAGCGCCCCATACCTCTTACATCCTGTATAATACAGCGCCCCATACCTCTTACATCCAGTATAATACAACGCCCCATACCTCTTACATCCAGTATAATACAGCGCCTCATACCTCTTACATCCAGTATAATACAGCACCCCATACCTCTTACATCCAGTATAATACAGCGCCTCATACCTCTTACATACAGGATAATACAGCGCCCCATACTCTTACATCCAGTATAATACAGCGCCCCATAACCTCTTACATCCAGTATAATACAGCGCCTCATACCTCTTACATCCAGTATAATACAGCACCCATACCTCTTACATCCAGTATAATACAGCGCCTCATACCTCTTACATACAGGATAATACAGCGCCTTATACCTCTTACATCCAGTATAATACAGCGCCCCATACCTCTTACATCCAGTATAATACAGCGCCTTATACCTCTTACATCCAGTATAATACAGCGCCTCATACCTCTTACATCCAGTATAATACAGCGCCTCATACCTCTTACATCCAGTATAATACAGCGCCCCATACCTCTTACATCCAGTATAATACAGCGCCTCATACCTTTTACATCCAGTATAATACAGCGCCCCATACCTCTTACATCCAGTATAATACAGCGCCCCATACCTCTTACATCCAGTATATACAGCGCCCCATACCTCTTACATCCAGTATAATACAGCCCCTCATACCTCTTACATCCAGTATAATACAGCGCCCCATACCTCTTACATCCAGTATAATACAGCCCCTCATACCTCTTACATCCAGTATAATACAGCTCCTCATACCTCTTACATCCAGTATAATACAGCGCCTCATACCTCTTACATCCAGTATAATACAGCGCCCCATACCTCTTACATCCAGTGACGTCTCCTCTCATGTAGATCTTCTCTTTCCTCATCTTCTCCTTTCAGACCAGACGCCATTTTTCAACCATTTCTCATCTCTGCAGTTTGACAGAAACAAAAATATTAGTTTACTACTTTTCCATCATCCTCCCGTCTTCTGGACAAATCATCCTACACCCCCAGTACTGTGACACTAGTACCACACAGATAGTGCCCTTCAATAATTATTGGCACACAGTGTCCTAAAATAACTGCGCCCAGCAAATAGTGTCCCGTAATAGTGTGAACATAACATCCCCAGAAAATAACTGCGCTGATACTGTGCCAGGGTGCCCCCCACAGTAATAGTGCCCCCACAGTAATAGTGCCCCCCACAGTCCCAACTAATAATTCTCTGCCAGAGTGCACTTGTTAGTAATAGTCCCCCAGTGCCCCATGAGCCAGTAAAAATGGCCCCAGTGCCTATAATAATGCCCCCACTGCCAGTAAAAATGCCCCCAGTGCCAGTAAAAATGCCCCCAGTGCCCATGTGCCAGTAAAAATGCCCCCAGTGCCAGTAAAAATGCCCCCAGTGCCCCCATGTGCCAGAAAAATGCCCCCAGTGCCAATAAAAATGCCCCCAGTGCCTCCATGCCATAAATAAATGCCCCCAGTGCCAGTAAGAAATGCCCCAGTGCCCCATGAGCCAGTAAAAATGGCCCCAGTGCCTATAATAATGCCCCCACTGCCAGTAAAAATGCCCCCAGTGCCCCATGTGCCAGTAAAAATGCCCCCAGTGCCAGTAAAAATGCCCCCAGTGCCCCATTGTGCCAGTAAAAATGCCCCCAGTCCCCCAGTGCCAGTAAAAATGCCCCCCAGTGCCCATGTGCCAGTAAAAATGCCCCCAGTGGCCCCATTGTGCCAGTAAAAATGCCCCCAGTGCCAGTAAAAATGCCCCCAGTGCCCCATTGTGCCACTAAAAATGCCCCCATGTGCCAGTAAAAATGCCCCCAGTGCCCCATGTGCCAGTAAAAAATGCCCCAGTGCCAGTAAAAATGCCCCAGTGCCCCATTGTGCCAGTAAAAATGCCCCAGTGCCCCATGTGCCAGTAAAAATGCCCCAGTGCCAGTAAAAATGCCCCTAGTGCCCCATTGTGGCCAGTAAAAATGCCCCCAGTGCCCATTGTGCCAGTAAAAATGCCCCCAGTGCCAGTAAAATGCCCCCAGTGCCCCATTGTGCCACTAAAAATGCCCCATGTGCCAGTAAAAATGCCCCCAGTGCCCCATGTGCCAGTAAAAATGCCCCATGTGCCAGTAAAATGCCCCCAGTGCCCCATGTGCCAGTAAAAATGCCCCCAGTGCCCATAAAAATGCCCCCAGTGCCCCCATTGTGCCAGTAAAAATGCCCCAGTGCAGTAAAAATGCCCCCAGTGCCCCCATTGTACCAGTAAAATGCCCCCAGTGCCAGTAAAATGCCCCCCATGTGCCCCCAATAGAGCTCCGGTCGGTGCTACAATAAAAAAAAAAAAAACACTTATACTTACCTCCAGCAGCGATGCGATGAGGCCTCTTCCGGCCTGTGTCCCGCGCTGTACGGCTCAGGCGGCGCGATGACGTCATCGCGCCGCCTGAGCCGGCCTCTGATAGGCTGCAGACCTAGTGCCTGCAGCCTATCAGAGGAACGGGCAGGGGAGACGCCTCTCCTCCCCTGCCGCAGTACAATACAGGCATCTGTATCGCCGTCCTGAGGACGGCGATACAGATGACTATGGAGATGAGCGCTTCCACAATGGAAGCGCTCATCTCCCTCTGCAGGGCCGCGCCGCACCTTGCCTAATTGGCGGTGCGGCCCTGCAAGGGTGTACTGGACCAGCCCACGGAGGGCAGCGGCCCTTCTGGCATTTGCCAGAAGTGCCCGATGGCCAGTCCGGCCCTGTTGGGGACCATCTGTATAGCACTGTTATTTTGTGAGCATTGTATTTGAAGGCATTGGGGAGCATTTCAGGCACAGTATTGGAAGTAGGAACAGGATACCATGAGTTGGAGAATTACAGAAAAGTGAGTTGGAGAATTCGACACATATGCGTTGGGGCTTGGGCCCTGAATTTTTGGAGATCCTACCAAAGAGGCTGGCTAGGTGAGTATTCACTCAGTAATTGGGCACCATATTATGTTGAGGGGCGCATAAGGGGTCATTAAATTGTGTTGGGGGTACATAAGGGGGCACCATAACATGTTCGGGGACACATAAGGGGGCATTATTCTGTGTTGTGGGCACATAAGTGGTGCCATATTGTGTTCAGGGCACATAACAGGTCGTTATTTTTTGTTGGGGCCACATGAATGGTCACCATATTAGTGGTGTGAAGGTGTGGAAATTAGCAGCACTATGGGGTGGAGCTTATCTGTGCTACAGGGTGGAGTTTAGCAGGGTGACAGGGGCCCCCAGGCATACATTTGCATAGAGCTCCAGAAATGCAAAATCTGCCACAGATTGGGACAAGTCCTATAACTCTGGTATTGCACATTGCAGTTTGGCTACTTAAAGGGTTCTGTCACCAATATTTAGCCTATTAAACAGGATGACATTTCCAATGGGCAAATGTCACCTAAGGCTAAATATGTAAGTGACTTTATTCCTAATAGGGCCGTTTTTAATACTTTTATAATATGTTAATTAGCCTCCTAGGAGCAGGGGGGGGCGGTACCCCTGCACCTAGAGGCTCTGTTACATCACCTTGTAAAACGCCTACTTCTTCTTGATTGACAGGGCCAGGCAGCGTGCTCCATCTGCTGTGGCCCTGTTCGATGCAAATCCCGCGCCTGCGCCGTGCGTCCTTCATTTGGCGCAGGCGCAGTGAGTGTAGCAGCTCCCGGCTTCCTCACTGCGGCCTGCACTAGACTACGGCACAGTCCACTAGGAAGAGAAGGCAGCGCAGGCGTAGTGAGGAAGCCGGGAGCCTGCTACACTCACTGGGATTTGCATCGGACAGGGCCGCAGCAGATGGAGCGCGCTGCCTGGCCCTGTCAATCAAGAAGAAGTAGGCGTTTTGCAAGGTGATGTAACGGAGCCTCTAGGTGCAGGGGTACCGCCCCCCCTGCTCCTAGGAGGCTAATTAACATATTATAAAAGTATTAAAGACACAAAATGGCTCTATTAGGAATAAAGTCACTTACATATTTAGCCTCAGGTGACATTTGCCCATTGGAAATGTCATCCTGTTTAATAAGCTAAATATTGGTGACAGAAACCCTTTAACACATGAACAGTCAAATAAGTTGATTAGCACATGAACGCCTCTTTTAGATATTCATCTATTTGATTTGTAATTGAAAAGATTAGCAACGAAAAGGTAATCAAGATATTGTGCACAGATACAACATATTATACAGCCAATGCTAATGAACTGTGGAGCTTCACTTTAAAATTAATTTCCTCCAGACTTCTAGGTACAGAATCAGACTAGCCTGTATCCTCTTTGCACAGGGATGCCCTCTCGAAATCACTGCAGGGGCCCCATAATTATTCATCTAGTGGTGTCTTGCTGTTGCCTGCCACTTTGCGGGCAGGTAATATTTGTATGTAGCTATACAGTGGGCCCTAGATACCCCAGTCAAACACCATATAACAACATGTTTTTTTGTATGGTCAATTCTCCACCATTCCAGTGCTGACAATCCAGCGGTCTCCACCAGTGTTTGCAGCAATGACCATTGCATATATTCATGTGACTGCCTCAGCAGTCTTATGCCATGCATGCCAACATCACCTCTGAGGACACTGATTGCTTGCAGCGGTCACATGCCTTGGCAGACTTAAAGCTGCAGGAAACTGAACAGGTAGTGATTTTTATTTTTAGCAACTTTCCGGTTGTTAGCCCAATTAAAAAAAAAAAAATAATATATCACTTTAAATAACAACATTCTGATTGCCTCCATATGCCACTAGGGGAGTTAAATGGCTTACTGTATACTGTTTTATTATTAGGTTCAATAAGCAGTAAGCCAGTAAACCCCTTCAAATGATGGCTGCAAGAATTTTATTTTTTTTTACTACTTTTCTATGTAGGGGACTGACCACTATGAACATATATTAAGAAATTAATTAGCACAGGATTTTCTAGCTATTTCATATAGTATTCAGGCTTTGAAAGATCTAGCAATTGCTTGCTATGTTATTATAACACCAGTTGTAAACCTGTAATTGGCCATGTAAGTAATATAGCCTAGGTTACTGTAGTTTCATCTACAAATCTTTTGTTGCAAGGAAGCATCAAAAGGCAACTTACAATAAAATACTGGAGGTCAGATCTTCCAGTATACTAATTAAAACTTCAGTTGTGCTTTGACCATGGAGTGCACAGCTGGTTATGTATTATTATGATAAAAATCACTTGACAATACGGAAGTGCCAAGACTCTGTATACAAGTGATACTTGCAAAATATTTGTCACCACTGATATGAACAATTTTATATTGATTTTCATTAGCAAGAGACAGAACCTTCAGATCTTTTGGAACTAGAGATGATTGAATTTTTTAAAATTATTTCAGATTTGATTCTTAAAATTCGATTTGTGTCCAAATTGATTCTACCAGAATTAAAAGTACTCCAATTGGCCTGAAAATTGATTTATGAAACTCTGAGGTCTCCTAGGACTAAATTTTTTCTCTTTTGTTTTTCTCTCTTTTTTCAACTTTGTTTTCAAATTTCTTTCTTTCTCCCTCTGTCTCTCCCATTTCAAGCTCTTTAATGAAAAGACGGCAATAGTAAATAATGTCAGAGTGACACTGACATACATAGCTATGGGTAAATGCATGGTTGATGGTGTTAACAAAAAGCCTGTTTAAAAGCCCACTGCGCTGTTGGAATTATGCTTTTTAAAATTAAAAATGTTCTAAAATTGTTCTTTATTAGGGGCAGATGACTAGCAGTATTTAAATATGCAAGGTGGTATCATAAAAAAGTTTTTGAATAAGTAGTCCAAAAATGCTAGTGATACACCAAGCTCATTAGTTCAAAGATAGCATGTTAATGATTCAGTTTACACATATAATGAGGAAATGAGAGGATGTCCATTGAGGAGGATGTGGATAAGTGCTTTGTATTGGAACCAGAATGACAAAAACCTGGAGGTGTCAATAGGATCTGGCCTGGTTGCTGTGGTGCTGTGTTACCCATAACATGCATAACATTGACCCAGTGAGGCATGCAAAACATGCAGTATCCTAACATTTGCTCCATGTGTCCGTGGTCACATGCACTTTGTCACACAGTGTCAAATCCAAGGCGTGGCCCATGGGAAGGTGTTTTTAGAGAAATAATGGTGGCTAGGTATCACCATCACTACCTTAAAGTGCCTCTGTCAGCATTATCAACTTGGAGAGTTGATCTCTATACTGCCTGGTAGAGTTGGTCATGCTGTTTAAAACAATACCTTCTTTTATCTGTAAGTTAAACATCTGCAGAGATATCTGCATTTTTTTTATTAATATGCAAATTAGCACGTTTTAGCATTAGGGGGCCAGAATGAGCCCTTGGAACACTGCTTTTGGAATGCCCCTCTGCTCTGCACATGCCACCCCCTCCCCTTGAATGACAGGGCTAGACAACAGGCATCAATAAGGGAGAAGCAGCAGGTGCAATCATGCTTCTCATATCTGTGACACTTAGTCCTGGCTCAAACTGTTTCTTTAGGGTGCATTCACATGGCCATATGTTTTTTGCAGTCCCAATAAATCCCAATAAAATAAATGTACGTTTGTGGGTGTAACATGGGAAAATGTGGAAAAGGTCAAGGAGTATGTATACTTTTTCAAGGCACTGTACTTGTACTCTACCTCAGTTCTGTATTGTGATGGTTATAAAGTTCTGAGTTCTGGGTCCGTTTGGTGGATGTCTCTTGAATGTTATAACCTACCCTGGTTAAGCAATTTTCATACGTCTTGCCTTGTTCCATTTTGGAGCCTGTCTGTGCTTTGGTCATAGTCCTATTCTGGATCATAGTTTGTTTGTGGTTTCTTCTGGCTATGTCACAGTCTGAATTCTGTCCTAGTTCATTTGCCACAGTATGATCTGTGTCAGTCTGAATCCTGTTCTAGTTCATTTGCTAAAGTCTGTTCCTTGTGTTGTCTGATCGGTCTTGCCTAATTTTTATTGCTATCTGCTGTGTCTCAACTATGACCAAGCTCCTGAAGTCCATTCCTGATGCCTGTCTTGCCAAGTTCTGCTTTGTCTGAATAGTGTCCAAGTTACTGAAGTCCGTGTGCCCATGTGCATGAAGTTCGTATATCTGGGTTCCTGATCTGTCTGTCTCCAAGTGCTCTGTGTCTTGTCTTACACCTGCATTCTTGTTTTCATTGGATTTGTTTGTGCTCTGTCTGGTTTTGTATCGTTCTATGCCTGTTTCTCTTCTGGTGCTGTGCACTAGTGTTTCTGAACACAGTAGGCCTGCTGCTATGTACGCGGCGACAGTCCTAGTAGGTAACAGTCTGGTCGCTAACACACAACGAAGTACACATTCCTGTATAGAAGTTAAGGAGTGAATACTGGGGAGGCAGCAGAATAATGCCCTTAGGGTTTAGACCAACGTCAAACTGGTGACTTGGCACAATGGTTCCACAACCATTATATGTACGTGTGTCCGTAACATAAATATAATAACTCATACTATATAATGCCACATTATTTATGGTGATCCATAAATAATGTAAATAAAAATGGCACACATTTCTTACCAACATGGCAGGTCTGTAGTGTAATGGTAAATTTTCTGCCGGCCTTACAGAAGATCAAGGGATCAAATCCCAACAGAGGTCTATAATTTAGTTTTTTTAGTAAAAGTCAATGTGTTGGGAGAGGATCCTTCTTAAGCTATATCGATCACACAGGAAACACAGATTCATTAATATTCACTGACATTGGCAGCCTCATACTAATGAGGTTATTGATATGAGACCAAAGTGCTTCGACCCCTGACCGCAGTACCGCTAGTACTACCCTGATGGCAGCCCTGGATTGGACAGACATGTCCTGTCACTTCAGTGGCTGAGCTTACAACAGTGTCTGTGCTTCAGACATAAAGCCTGATAGAACAACCAATATCCTCCCTCCTGAGTGTGGCTGTCAGGCTGACTGAAGCATTGTGGACAAGACTGCCAGCTGGGATCTCTTCCCATGGTTATGTGTAAATTCATCTTCCTGCCCTGTTTACCTTGCTAGTGTACTGAATTTTAAATGGCGTGCATGGTTTTGCATGAATCAACAAAACTTTGTATTCGTTTGGAGTTTGGACGAAGAATTTTTGTGAAATTTATGCCAAATCTGATTTGTTTAGAATAGATTTGCTCATCTCAATTTGGCACCATACATATTAAACAATATATCAGTTCAGTGGGCAAATTTGTGCACAAATGTAACCAATCTAAAGTAGATTTAGACAATGTCCAACAGCTCCCAGTTAACACTACCTAGAAAACACATCAGGGCAAATGTATCAAGCTAACCTTTTTTGGAGTAATAAAACAGATATATTGGTATCACTTGTCTTTAATTTGTGCCTCATATATTATGCCTAAACCCATAGACGCCGTACCATCCACCGTGCCGGCAACTCTAAGCCTGACGAAGGGCACCCCAACCAGGGCCCGAAACGTTGCTAATATACCACTGGCATTGAACAAAAATAAAAAAAAATGATGATCAAGCATTTGGAGTGCTGTCTCGAATATTAAAATTTTTTAGACTTGTTCGGATACCCAAGGTGGAGGGTACCACCACCGAGACGCGCACTCACCAGGGCCAATCTCGGTTGAGTGCTGTGGCCAACAATTGAGTTCACATGCCTAAACCCATAGGATACCAGCATCATACATGTACATCGCTGCGGGATGCAACTTAAGTCCCAGCTCTAATCAGATGGGTGCAGGAGTTTCACCCACTCGATCAGCGGCAGTGACCCAGCTACTCCTGACAGATGAGCCCCTGCTATATACCCCAGCATCGGTGAATACACTGATGCTGGCGTATTAACCCCTTGTATGGCACAGTCAATGCTAACCACGGCATGCACGGGCCACCATTGAGTCTCCATGCTGCGGTGACAGGGACTTTATGGCTGGTATGGCAGCCCCCCAGGCTGGGTCTCATAGGCACTCTGTCACTGTAAATTGCAATGTATTGTAATGCAATGTAGAAGGGATCAGACCTCCAAAAGTTGATGTGGTGTGTTTTTCATGACAGTAAAAAATCCCCTTTTCCATAATAAACACATATAAAATTGTAAAAGATAGAAAAAAAACATATTATATGGCTCAATGAAAAATCGTATGTACCCCAAAATAGTACCAATGAAACTGTCAACTTATCCCATAGTCTCCAAAATGGTGTCACTTTTTGGGAGTTTCTACTGTAGGGGTGCATGAGGGGTCCTTCTAAAGCGACGTGGCAACTTAAAATTATCCCAGTGAAATCTGCCCTCCAAAAACAATATGCGTTCTTTCCCTTCCGAGCCCTGCATTGTGCCCACACAGCAGTTTATGACCACATATGTGGTGTTTCTGTAAATTGCAGAATCAGGGTAATAAATATTGAATTTTATTTGACTGTTAACCCTTGCTGTGTTGCATAACATGAATTAAATGGAAAATCAGTAAAAAAAAGTGAAATTTTACCACCCTTTTCCTTTAATTCTTGTGGAACCTGGGGAGCGACAATACCCAAGTAGGAGCACTATGACACGAAACTATCAGGACTACAGCATACCTCTTGGCATTCCTCACACTGGGACCCAAAAATAGCAAAGCATCCCCTGTAGGATTTCTGGTAGCTGGTTGTGACTTTACTGGGACAAGAGTATAAGAAGTGGTGATTAAAGTCATTTGCTTCTAGATGATGATATCACTTAAGGAAAGTAAACAAAGACTGGTGAGGACCAAACACTATAGAGTTGGAGCTATGGGAAATTGAACAGGAAAGTAATGTTTTATTTTTTTATTAACTTTCCTGCTGTTAGTCCAATTTTTAAACATTTTGTGCAACCCCTTTAAGTAATAACATTCTGACTGTGTGCATCTGCCATTAGGGGAAGCCAATGAGTTTACTGTACACTGTTTTATTATTGGTGAAGTGGCAACTTAAAATTATCCCAGTGAAATCTGCCCTCCAAAAACAATACGCGTTCTTTCCCTTCCGAGCCCTGCATTGTGCCCACACAGCAGTTTATGACCACATATGTGGCGTTTCTGTAAATTGCAGAATCAGGGTAATAAATATTGAATTTTATTTGACTGTTAACCCTTGCTGTGTTGCATAACATGAATTAAATGGAAAATCAGTAAAAAAAAGTGAAATTTTGAAATTTTACCACCCTTTTCCTTTAATTCTTGTGGAACCTGGGGAGCGACAATACCCAAGTAGGAGCACTATGACACAAAACTATCAGGACTACAGCATGCCTCTTGGCACTCCTCACACTGGGACCCAATCGGTCCTGGATAGTGTGAATCTGCATCAGTTGCAGCACTGTGGCAAAATAGGGGTTAATCAGCTATCTTGGATTTGTTCCTCATGTGTTGAGAGAAAAGAGTGTTCCACCCAGCAGAGGGGAGGGATACAAACAGGCCGACTACACAGAGGAACCATCCTTGCCGCAGGAGGAACTGAGTGCTGAGTTCAAGCTGGAGATACAACTTTTTTGTGACTTTTTAAAAGACTTTTAAAAAGTCACACATCATAAATGAGACATTTAAAAGTATTCTAATCTGAAATCCTAAAAATATTTTTCACTCCAAATGTTGCAAAATACGCACCAAATGTCGCACGCAAGCAACAATTACACTCCCCCCCCAAAAAAAAAAAAATAGCAAAGCATCCCCTGTAGGATTTCTGGTAGCTGGTTGTGACTTTACTGGGACAAGAGTATAAGAAGTGGTGATTAAAGTCATTTGCTTCTAGATGATGATATCACTGAAGGAAAGTAAACAAAGACTGGTGGGGACCAAACACTATAGAGTTGGAGCTATGGGAAATTGAACAGGTAAGTAATGTTTTATTTTTTTATTACCTTTCCTGCTGTTAGTCCAATTTTTAAACATTTTGTGCAACCCCTTTAAGTAATAACATTCTGACTGTGTGCATCTGCCATTAGGGGAAGCCAATGAGTTTACTGTACACTGTTTTATTATTGGTTTATTATGCAATAAACACTGAAACCTCATCTTATGGCTGCGAGAATTTTATTTTTTTACTGCTTGTCTATGTAGGGGACTTAGAAATTTGTATTTTGAAATATAGATGACCACTATACATGACCACTAATGATTATACAGTATAAAAAATACATTAATTAGCACAGGATTTTCTAGCTATTTAGCTTTCCATATGGTATTCAGACATTGAAAGATCTAGCAATTGCTGACTATGTTATTATAACACCAGTTATTAGCCATGGAAAAAATGTAGCCTAGGTTACTGTATTTCCATCTATAAATCTTTTGTTGCAAGGAAGCATCTAAAGTTAACATACAATAAAATACTGGAGGTCAGATCATCCAGTATACTAATTAAAACTTCAGTTGTGTCCTGATGGAGTGCATTACTATTGGTAATTGGTTACACATTACTATAAAAAAAAAAAACACTTGACAACACTGCAGTGCCAAGACTCTGTATCTATAAAACAAGTGACATGTCAGTTTTAGTTACAGTGAATGAATTAAAAACCAAAAAAACAAAATTCATGGAGGATTTGCAATTTTTGTCCTGCTAAAACAAGCCCTCATAAGAAATGGAAAAGTAAAAGTGTTATGACTCTTAGGGCTCATGCACACGACTATATGTATTTTGCGTTCTGCACTCTACATATGACAAAGGGTGTTATATACATCCGAAACGCATCATAGGAGGTGCGTTTTTCGGGTATACCTGGATTTTATGACTCTTATTTTTCAATAAAGGATTTCATTGTTTTATCCGGAGTCTGGAATGAACTTTCTCTTCAGTTTGCATTGAAATGAATAGTTCTGCATACGGTCCACAAAAAAAGCGGAACAGACAAGGAAAGAAAATACATTTGTGTGCATGAGCCCTTAAAAGGTGGGGAGGAAAAAATTAAAATGGAAAAAAAGAGATTAAAACGTGTCAAGGGATTATAGACAATCTTTGAAATGCCCACTTAACAAGGATCCTGGTCATTTAGCTTAGAAAATCTCTCCCAGTTAGACTGCATTCACATCTGCGGCAAGCTGATCTGACCGCCTGATCCAGCACAAACGCTGGTTGCCTGTCAGACCGAAAACCGTTGCATGCACTGGATTTCATTACAGTCAGGCTCGAACAGGTCCACAGGGGAACATGTGCAACCACCGGCGGCCCCTGAGCAAGGTGGGACCCTATTCATCTATCCCCCAAACAAGTGGAACATGGCACAGTAGACCATGGCACAGTAGACTACATATAGAAAGTTCAGCACCTTAACCAACCTGTGTTCATATGAAAAGCTGAGTGGATTAACAAACTACCCAATCTATTATTACAGATGCACTGGGTGTCTGAAACAGTGGCATACTAAGGTGGGGGCGGGGGGTGCGGTCCGCCCTGGGTGCCAGCTCTCAGGGGGTGCCAGAAGCAATGAGCGCTTCCATCAATAGAGATGGAAGCGCTTATTGCTGGAGCGCAGGGAGCTGGGTCCTGTCACTCACCTCCCTGCGCTCCTCCTCTCCCCCAGGCCCGCAGCGCTTTGAATGGTGAAGCAGAGAGACTTCTCCCCGCTCCCGGAAATCTGCATAAGCTCCGCCCACACATTGCTGCAGAGCGATCTGTGCCTGCAGAGAAGAGAGAACTTCAGGAAGTGGATAAGGTGAGCAGCTTCTGTGTTTTATTGTTTTTTTTTTATTTTTTTAATACAGAGGGGGCATTACGACTGTGGAGGGGGCACAGGGGGCATTACTACTGTGGAGGGGACACAGAGGGCATTGTTGCTCTGGAGGGGGCACAGGAGGCATTACTACTCTGGAGTGGGCACAGGGGGCATTCCTACTCTGGAGGGGGCACAGGGGGCATTACTACTCTGGAGGGGGCACAGAAGGCATTACTACTCTGGAGGGGGCACAGGGGGCATTACTACTCTGGAGGGGGCACAGGGGGCATTACTACTATGGAGGGGGCACATAGGGCATTACTACTCTGGAGGGGGGCACAGAGGGCATTACTAATGTGAAGGGTGCACAGTGGGCATTTTTACTATGGAGTGGGGCAGAGAGGACATTACTACTCTGGAGGGGGCACAGAGGGCATTACTACTCTGGAGGGGGGCACAGAGGGCATTACTAATGTGAAGGGTGCACAGTGGGCATTTTTACTATGGAGTGGGGCAGAGAGGACATTACTACTCTGGAGGGGGCACAGAGGGCATTACTAATGTGAAGGGTGCACAGTGGGCATTTTTACTATGGAGGGGGCACAGAGCCAGAGGGCATTACTACAATGAAGAGGGTATAGACGGCATTATTACTGTGAAGGGGGCACAGTGGGCATTATTACTGTGAAAGGGGCACAGTGGGCATTATTACTATAAAGGGGGCACAGTGGCCATTATTACTATAAAGGGGGCACAATGGGGATTATTACTGTAAAGGGGCACAATGGGGATTATTACTGTGAAGGGGCACAAAGAGGGCATTACAAGTCTGAGGTGGCACAATGTGGGTATAACTACTATGAAGGGGCACACATCTGTACAAAATTACCGTGAAGTTTGTACAATGAGGGCAATACTACTGTGAGGGGGTACAATTTTTTAACATATTCGGGGGGGGGGGGGAGGTGCCAGCGAAAGGACCCGCCCCAGGTGCAAAACACCCTAGGCACGCCACTGTTCTGAAATTACTTCTAGGTATGTCTAGGCAGGCACGGTCAGTATCTTCTTTCACTGCAGGGACAATGTGTGAGCAGATAATATTTGCAAGTAATTTAACAGCGGGCCCCCAGAATAATTTCTTACTGGTGAGCCCTTAAGAATCCCAGTCCGACACTGACTACAGTGAATGGGGATCTGGCTCTGAATTGTAGAATCCGGCAATGCCGTATATGGTGAAATCCGGCATGCTTCTCTCTGCCTGCTGAATCTGCTGCCATAGATGTCACATAGACTAAGTTGAAAATGTCAAATTATCTCAATGTTCTGCAATGGACAAACAGAGCTCAGAAGTCTCAAACTTTAGAGATAACTTAACCTCTTAATGACCAAGCCTGAAAAGGCCTTAACCCAATCAGGTCTTAGGCCTCTTTCACACTAGCGTTAGTACGGATCCGGCGGGTCCCTTCACCCGCCGGATCCGTACTGAGTAATACAACCTTGTGGATCCGTAATTCCGGATCCGGTTGTATTAGCGTTTAAACGGATCCGGAATAACCTCTATTGAAAGTCAATGGAGGACGGATCCGTTTACAAGTGTGTCCACACCTAACGGATCCGTCCCCATTGACTTGCATTGGGGGTCATTCCGGATCCGTTTAGGTGCGGATAACTAGTACGGAGAGCAAACCGCAACATGTTGCGGTTTGCTCTCCGGTCTGAAGACTGAACGGAATGCTTTCAGGAGCATTCCGTTGTCTTCAGTTCAGTTTTGTCCCCATTGACAATGAATGGGGACAAAACGGAAGCGTTTTATTCCGGTATTGAGCCCCTATGACGGAGCTCAATACCGGAATTCCATAACGCTAGTGTGAAAGTAGCCTTAGCCAGTATTCACCTTCACTACCCAGCCTAATTTAGCAAATCTGACATGTGCCACTTTATGCGGTAATAATTTTGGAACTCTTTTACTCATCTAAGGCTGAGTTCACACTTCAGTTATTTGACCAGTTATTTCTATTAGTGATTGTGAGCCAAAACTAGTATTTAAGCCTACATAGAGATAAGGTATAATGGAAAGATCTGCACCAGTTCTGTGTTTTTAACCAGCACCTGGTTTTTACTCACAATAAGGCCTCATGCACATGACTGTACGTATTTTGTGGTCCGCAAATCACAGATCCGGAAAAAATACGGATGACGTCTGCGTGCAATCCGTATTTTACGGAAGGTAACAGCTGGCCTCTAAAAGAACAGTCCTATCCTTGTAATGTGGACAATAATAGGACATGTTCTGTTTGTGGATCGGACATACTGACATACAGAGTAACTTCTGTTTTTTTCCGGACCCATTAAAATGAATTGTTCCACAGACAGTCCGCAAAAAAACGGAACAGGCACAGACAGAAAATATGTTCGTGTGCATGAGGCCTAACTGATGGAAATAACTGATTAATTAACTGAAATGTGAATTTAGCCTTAGCAATTCTAAAACAGTTTTTTTTGTGACACATTGTATCTTCATACTGATAGTGGTAAATTTGTCTTCATATGCTTTACTATTATTTATAAAAATAATTCAACATTTTAATTATCCTGCTTTTAAGACATATAGTGATACAGCGTAAAATAGTTATTAATTAACATTCATCATACTGTATGTCTGCTTTATGTTGGTATCATCACTTCCAAGGGTACTAGGGCCCTCCCCTTCCTGGTTAGGGCCTTAAACCATCTCTTGAAACCAGGGGCGGGCACAGACAACAGAGGGCCCCTGTGCAAGGAATGTACCTGGGCCCCCCCAACCTCCCCTGGACATAACCCCTTCTCCCCCCACTCAGCCCCTCTAACATTTCATACTCCGACACTCTCCCTTGCCCTGGGATGTTTTGTTTACTTTTTTACACTGCTAAGTGGAGACATCACTGGCACTGATTGGCGGCTTTACAGGCTAAGGTGGCGCTAAAGCCTGTCCTTTAGTGCTGGTGACAGCACCGGGATTACTGCTAGGTGGAAATCCCCCCTCCCCATAGTACCCCCAGTGGTAATAAGGCTTCCTACAGTGCCCTCAGTACTAATAGGGTGCCCCTAATAGAAATAAGGCCAATGTATAAAGCACTTCTATAGAGCCCTCAGTAGTAATGCCCACCACCACTGCCCACAGTATTTACAATGTTACCTGCAGTGCCGCCTGTAATTATAATTCCTCCTGCCACAGTTATAATATTCTCTGTAGTGACCCATAAATTATAATGTTTGTCCTCTCCCTCCAGTCTTCTATACCATGCAGTCCCAAGTAAATAACACCAGTCCTCTCCCACAAGTTTTCTATATGATACAGTCCCATGTAAATAACCTCTCTTCCTTACAGTTTTCTATACCATGCAGTCTCATGTAAATAACATCACTCCTCTCCCTCCAGTCTTCTATACCATGGAGTCCCACGTAAATAACAGTTCTCTCCCACCAGTCTTCTATATGATACAGTCCCATGTAAATAACTTAATTCCTCTCCTTCAGCCCCTCCAACACATAGTCCCATGTAAATAGCATTACTCCCTACCTTCCAGTCTTCTATAATATCCAGTCCATCTTCAAGAAGGGCTCTAGGTCATCCCCGGGGAATTACAGACCGGTGAGCTTAACGTCCATTGTGGGGAAAATTTTTGAGGGTCTAATAAGGGACTATATACAGGAATATGTTTTGGATAATAGTATTATAAGTGATAACCAGCATGGTTTTACTAAGGACAGAAGCTGTCAGACTAACCTGATTGGTTTTTATGAAGAAGTGAGTAGAAGTCTGGATAGAGGGGCGGCTGTGGATATTGTCTATTTGGACTTTGCAAAAGCGTTTGACACGGTCCCTCATAGACGTCTGATGGGTAAATTAAGGTCGGTTGGATTAGAAAATCTACTCTGTAACTGGATTGAGAACTGGCTGAAGGAGCGTACTCAGCGAGTGGTGGTGAATGATTCCTACTCTGAATGGTCCCCAGTTATAAGTGGTGTACCCCAAGGTTCAGTGCTGGGTCCACTTTTATTTAATTTATTTATTAATGATATAGAGGGAGGCATTAACAGCACTGTTTCAATTTTTGCAGATGACACTAAGCTTTGTAGTAGAGTCCAGTCTATGGAAGATGTGCAGAAGTTACAAGCTGACTTGGACACACTGAGTGTTTGGCAGATGAGGTTCAATGTGGATAAATGTAAAGTTATGCATCTGGGTACTAACAACTTGCATGCCTCCTATGTCCTAGGGGGAGTAACACTGGGAGAGTCACTTGTAGAGAAGGATCTGGGTGTCCTTGTAGACCATAGACTGCAGAATAGCATGCAATGTCAATCGGCTGCTTCTAAGGCCAGCAGAATATTGTCATGTATTAAAAGAGGCATGGACTCGCGGGACAGGGATGTCATATTACCACTGTATAAAGCATTAGTACGGCCTCATCTGGAATATGCTGTTCAGTTCTGGGCTCCGGTTTATAGGAAGGATGTCCTGGAGCTGGAAAGGGTGCAGAGACGGGCAACTAAACTGATAAGGAGCATAGAGCATCTTAGCTATGAAGAAAGATTGAATGAGTTAAACTTGTTTAGTCTTGAGAAGAGACATATAAGGGGGGACATGATCAACCTGTATAAGTATGTAAATGGCCCATACAAAAAATATGGTGAAAAACTGTTCCAGGTAAAATCCCCTCAAAAGACAAGGGGGCACTGCCTCCGCCTGGAGAAGCAAAGGTTCAGACTCCAGGGGCGACAAGCCTTCTTTACTATAAGAACTGTGAATCTGTGGAACAGCCTACCGCAGGAGCTGGTCACAGCAAAGACAGCTGAGGGCTTCAAAGCAGGCTTAGATAAATTCTTAGAGAAAAAGAAGGTCACCACATATTAAGAAATGTAGAGTCATGTCTTAAGGTTACCCGTCCCCCTCCCCTTCATCACTCCTACCCCCTCCCTTGGTTGAACTGGATGGACATGTGTCTTTTTTCAACCGTATTAACTATGTAACTATGTAACTATGTAAAATAACACCAGACACCCCCAATCTTCTATAACATACTGTCATGGTCATTCCTGCAACAGGTTGCAGAAAGTCGTCTAGGCTTGCACATGTGACACATGTGACACATGTGACACTGTTTTCCTTTTTGTGTTGTTGCTGTTTACGACACCCCTTCCCCTCAGCTGTTGCGGGTGTGGTAATTGTCCTTCCCCTATTTATTCCTGCTTCTACCACAGTTACTTGCGGTTTATAGTTTGGATTGGTGTGGTTCTCTCCTGAGATCCAGTTGCTTCCATTTCTTCTTAAAGATAAGTGTCCACTTTCCCTTTTGTGTTTACCCTGCTTTTCCCTGTTGTGTTATTTGGCCTTTGGGAGACTCCTGTTCGTCCTTCCTTTTGGAGGAATGGGTAGACTCAGCCCTGTCAGTTGTTGCAGGGTCCTATAGGGTCAGTTTGGTTTAGGTTCCTGTGTATGAACTCGCCTACCTTTGAGGCCTGTTCATACTGTAAGTCAGGATTGGTGTCAGGGTTTCCTGCAGGAGGTGACCTTTTCCCTTTACTTGTTTTCTGACCTCCCTTCCCTCCTACGCTTGGTGTGGTTTTCCCCTCCACACTAGAGCGTGACACATACATTCCCGTGTAAATAACACCCCTCCCCTCAGTCCCTGTAAAATAACATATTTCCCTATCACTAAGCAGAGAGAAGGTATAAAGGGGAGAACCACATCTCCCAGCATGTCTCTGACACTTACATGGCATCACAGGTCTCCACTGCTCAGTGCTGCCTGTCTCTGCACTGGTCACATGATGACCTCATCACAGGTCCTACCACCACTTCCAGTGTTGAAAAGATCACATGACTATGATGTCATCCCAGGTCCTTCAGCTATGGAGTAAAGGCAGAAGGGCAGCAGACTAACTGTAAGTCCTAATCTGGGCCCCATACCCCACACCTCTGTTGGCACTCGGAAGGGCCTCCCTCCCTCTCTGGGCCCCTGTGCAGCTGAACATGCTGCACAGGCAGTATGTCCGCCCCTGCTTGAAACTGAAGGAAGGTTAATGCTATGCCTTGCTCTTCTGATGGGCAGGTATTGGTGGAATTTTATCTTCTCTTTACAATTTCTAAGAGATTCATCTACACAAATGTGTTTTAGGTGGTGTACGCTTGGTGCTAAAGTGGTGAAGGACTGGCCTAATTTCAAATAGATGGTCAAATATCTGTTCATTATTGGGCGGACACTGTGCATTATCATTGCTTTCAGAATTTGCTGGCACAATACATCTCCACTCCAGTACTAATATCTGTTTGTTAGTTTTTTTTGCAAGGCCCATATGTACCACAATCCCCCAAAATGTCGTCATCTCTGTTGCATCCACTGTGGTCCACCTCAGGGTTGAGCAAATAATGATGTGGGATTTTTGGCAATAAATTGTTGGGCAGTTTGGGCCACCATTAAATTTACAAAGTCTCCAGAGAAGCCCACGGTGTCAACCTAGATTCCTAAGCTACCCACAAACTTTGAGGTTGATAATCCTCAGGTAGTCGGTCACTTTGGGGGGCTGCCTCAACTGTTATCCTAGAGCACCTGCTTGAGAATCCCTTATTACTGAATAATAATGATGACGAGGAAGAAGAGTAGAGTCAATGATGGTGCATGCCTCCTCATATGAATTCTATCTTATTATTGGGATTATTGGGAAATTTTTATTTTTATAAGGTTGTGTAATGTGTGTGATATGATCAGTAATGTACTGAACAAGTCTCAGCAGGTTGCACATAGGAAAGTTGGTGCAAAAAAGAAAAAGACTGTGCCAAAAAATGAGCACAGTTTGGGACAAAAAAAAAACTCCTGTGCAAAAAACTGTGACAGGCGCTTATCATTGAGGTATGCACTGATCAGTGCTCGAGGGTCACAACTTGTACACAGAAAAACTGGTGTAGGGCATTAAAAAAAGACAAAACCCAGGGACAAAAAAACTTTCACAAATGCTATCCTGTACAGCAGCAATCACTTCCATCTGAGCCCACCTGCAGACCTCTCACTGGCTTTTACAGTGCAGAAACTGCATCTGGCCAGTCAGAATTAATCAGCCAATCACAGCAATTGGACTGCATGGGGGAGGTAGGGACATAAGCCATCTTAGCCTAGTCACTGTGTCATTAGACAAGTTGACCGGTCTACATTGTACCGTACATGTATGGTGCAGGTAGGCAAGGGATTAATGACCAGAAAAATGTTTTTGTTTTTTCCTCTGCATTTCAGGAGCCACAACTTTTTATTTTTCCAGTGGCATTGGCTTTGTTTTAGGCTTCTTTCACACGAACGGTGTGTTTTGCTGAACCGCATATTGCGGATCTGCAAAACACTGATACCGGCCCATGTGCTTTCCGCAATTTGCGGACTGCACATGCAGGGGATATCATAGAAATGCCTATTTTTGTCTCCAATTGCACACAAGAATAGGACATGTTCTATTCTTTTTGCGGGGCAGTGGCATGGAGCAATGGATGCGGACAGCACATGGTGTGCTGTCCGCATCTTTTGCGGCCCCATAGAAATGAATGGGTCAATATGCGGCTCGGATCCCGCATAAACTACTGTCGTGTGAAAGAAGCCTTATGTGGGAGAAATATTATTTTTTGTCTCTGTTCAGGGGGTAAAAATAAATGATAATGTACTTTATATAATGTTCTTTGCTGCAACTGTTTGTTTAATTTTTTACTCCATTCATGTTTCACACTAAATAACCTGCTAATTAAATTCTTCTGGTTATAATAGTCGCTTGGATACTTAATTTTTTTAATTTTTATTTAATATGTGTACAATAAAATGTATTTTACACTAAATCATGGTGATTTTTTGGGGGGGAGGGAAATGTGATATTTTTTTATATAAAATTTGTTAATAATAAAAAAAATTAAATCCCATGGGATTACTGTTTTATAACTTTAAACACTTATAATGTATTAACATTAGTGTTGATCGAGCACCGTGATGCTCGGGTGCTCTGGTCGAACACTAGGAGCACCCGAGCATAATGGAAGTCAATGGGAGAACCCGAGCACTAAACCAGGCACCCCCTGCTCTGAAGAGGGGAGGGTATCTGGTTCATAGGGAAAGTTGAGAAAATGGTGGAAACACCACTGAAATGGTTTGGGAACAGCATGGGGAGGATGTCTGGATGCATCTTGGACTCCTAAGTCGCTGCTATTAACAATGTTGTCCGAGTATTACGCCACGTTTACAGAATAACAAAAATACCCCCCAAAACAAAAAAAATGTCACCTTGATTAGCGGCAGAAAAAATGACACCGGATGTCAGGTATATAGGATACACAAACGTTATAATACACACGCAACACAGGTAATGTCACCTTGATTATTGGCAGAAAAAAGGACACCGGATGTCAGGTATATAGGATACAGAAAAGTTATAATGCACATGCTGTGCAGGTGGTGTTAGGGTCAGGCAAACTTGCATTATTTTTGCCCCCCCCAAAAAAAAAATATATTGAAGCCAGATATAACAACAGTCCTTTAAAGGACTTTTGGGTCTTTTAAACAGAACAACTAGCCCTGCCTAGCCAAATCCTATCCCTATACTATCTGTCCCTCCTTGTGCAAACGTTATACAGCAGATGCAGCGCAGGTAATGTCGCCTTGATTAGCGGCAGAAAAGATAGCAACGGATGTCATGTATATAGAATACAGAAAAGTTATAATGCACACGCTGTGTAGGTGGTGTTAGGGTCAGGCAAACTTGCGTTATTTTTTCCCCAAAAGAAAAAAAAAAGATTGAAGCCAGATATAACAACAGTCCTTAAAAGGACTTTTGGGTCTTTTAAACAGAACAACTAGCCCTGCCTAGCCAAATCCTATCCCTACACTATCTGTCCTTCCTTGTGCAAATGTTATACAGCAGATGCAGCGCAGGTAATGTCGCCTTGATTAACAGCAGAAAAAATAGCAATGGATGTCAGGTATATCGGATACAGTAACGTTATAATGCACATGCAACACAGGTAATGTCGCCTTCATTAGCGGCAGAAAAAAATCGCAACGGATGTCAGGTATATAGGATACAGTAACGTTATAATGCAGACGCAACACAGGTAATGTCGCCTTGATTAAAAGCAGAAAAAATAGCAACGAATGACAGGTATATAGGATACAGTAACGTTATAATGCACACACAACACAGGTAATGTTGCCTTGATTAGCATCAGAAAAAATAGCAACGGATGTCAGGTATATAGGATACAGACACATTATAATGCACATGCTGCACAGGTGGTGCTTAGGTCAGGCAACCTTCCGCAATTTTTGACACCCCCAAAAAATATATTGCAGTCAGATATAATAGCCCTTAAAAGGACTTTTGGGTCTTTGAAACAGAAAAACTAGCCCTGCCTAGCCAATTTCTATCCCTACACTATCTGTCCCTCCTTGCAGGGTCACATGTCACCGGGTGCTATATAGTACCCGATGACGCGTTCCCGGCCAGCCAATCAGTGTAATGCAAGTAGCCAACATGGCTACTGGCATTACAGTGAATGCCAGTACCTCCTCGCACGCTGATTGGCTGTGTAGCAGCCAAGAAACGTGCGGGGAGGGAACTCAAACATGGCGCTCGAGGTCCCGAGCACCGCCATGCTCAGTCGAATATCGTATTTGGCCGAGCATGCTCACTCAACACTAATTAGCATGATTCTGTATACATTGTGCTCTGTGTCTCTATGACTCAGGCTGTTATTAGGGCAATGCTAGTGTGCCCTAACAACAGGGTTGCTATTCAGACAAACCTGGAGTTCTTCATAGGTCCCCAAACTAAGATAGGTACACCGGAAAAACTGGTGACTCAATCGCAGGTGGGAGTCCCCTTTGATCATACAGCAGTATGGATCGCGGCATGATCAAAGGGTTAACAGCTGGGGTCGGAGTGTCCTCTGACCGCAGCTGTTAAGCAGGAATCTGCACAAAGAAGACAGGCTGTTAGTAATCATGCGCTCCGGCGGCCCTTTAACTCCCCGTCATCTGCAGTGATGCTATAAGATGTCACTGCAGACTGAGAACCTGCAGCGCCTGCCATCAAAAAATAGTGGGCAGTCGTTAAGGGGTTAATGGGGTTGTCAGTTTTAAATAAAAACTTGAGCAACCCCTGTACACATGATAAAATAGCAATAGAATCAATACTCACACTTTTTATTCCTCTGATTCTTTCAGCCCTGACCTCCAGTCCTCATCACTGGTGTTTGTTTTCCAAGCTGCAGCAGTGATGTCCCGTGTACTGCTGAAGCTATTGATGGCGGCAGTGGTGACTTGTGTGCAAAGAAGATCACTGCTGCAGCCAGGAACATAAAATCAATAATAACTATTTGATTGGTGGGAGTCCGAACCCCGGGGCTCCCAGTGATCACCAGAACTTGTCATCTCATGAATCGAACAGAAGGTTGAGCATGCATACTATCACTCCATTTCTTCTGTATGGGACTGTAGGGGATAGCCAAGTACAACGCAGTGCACATGCTTGACCAGCCATTCCTTTCATTTCAGGGACCCCCCCTGATCAGGAGAACAGGGGGGTCCCAGGGGTTGGATCCCCCATTGATCTAATAGTTTAAGATGTAACTGTTTGAAGCTAGGTTCAGTTAATGATGTTCAATGTATTGAGGTGCTATATGTTCACAGATCTTAACTAATCATTAGAAGAAGGAATACAGAGGACATTTTAATCAGAAAAAGATTATGCTAATAGATATGTTTGCTTTTCTAGGAATCAGAAAAAGTGAATGTAAAGTTATCTGAACTTTGGTGCGAAAACTGTAACTGTGGACATTTATTTCTATTAAAACATCATATAACATCTAAAGAAAACACAAGGATTGTTAATGAACCAGCAGTAATTATCTAAGGTTTTCACAAGAGTTTTCAAAACTAAAAGACTAAAGAACATAATTCCGAGCAAGAACAGGGGATTGTATGATAATCCTGTTTAAGAATGCCTTTGGAAATGTTGGCATGAGTCGCTCACAAAACCGAGTACAGAACACAGAAATTTCTTGTGGAATTTTTCTATGTCATGTTGTGGAAAAGTTATTATTGAATCTGAATTTCCAAAGCAAATCAACTTATCTACTTTAAGAACACAATCTGCTTCCATATTTGGCTGGTGAATGTGCATAGAAAGGTCAACTTGAGTTATCCGTCATGGGGTTTGCTGATCTGTTGGAGAGAACTGGAGGAATGGGACGTTTCCAGGTCACACAGGTTATATTGCTGTGCCTTCCTATATTACTAATGGCAAGTCATAACCTTCTGCAGAATTTCACTGCTGCAATCCCAAACCACTGGTGCAAAATAAACGATACAGGGGTACTTAATGCTAGCAAGGAGGGCTGGGTAAGCTTGTACAGCCCCTTGGATGAAAATGGGAGGCCGAGTTCATGCCTGGAATTTGTTGAAATACAGTGGAGACCAGTGGGTGCGAATATCACATCTCATAACAGCACAGATGTAGAGACAAGATCCTGTACAATGGGTTGGGAATATGATAGGAAAGATTTCACATCAACTATCATCACAGAGGTAAGTCTGTATGTAATCTGAATAAGGGCCCTGGCACACGACCATATGCCCTCCGAGACATACGGTCTGTGAGCGGCCATATGTCCCAGAGCATATGTTGTCCTGCGGCCCGATGTATACAGCATCATTGTAATCTATGATGCTGTGTGCTCCCGTGCGCACAATCAATGCTGGTCCGGGACATATGGCCATCGCTCACGGACTGTATGTCTTGGAGGGCATACGGTCGTGTGCAAGAGCCCTAAAACAGATATACTCTACACTAACATCAATAGCCCAGAACACCAAAAACATGGTTCTCTTAGGCTTTTATTTCAGGTAGGTAAAATCTATTTATCCTACCAGCTATGTGGAAGAAAGGAACATTGTATATACTCAGAGATACACTCAGCGTAGCACTTTTCTTCCCTCTAGACCTTTCTGGTGAATGGATACCTGTTAGGAAACCATGAGCAAAACTTAGAATTTGTAGGATTGACTTCACATAAATAGATGTAGAGATACACATCGCCCATCATCCTCATGTTATACTTACTTAAAACGCTGCATATGTGCTATAGCTACATGACTGAATGCAGTAGTTACTAGAGAATTTCACTCCCTACTGCATAGAGTTATAGAGGAATGTATTAAGACTGGTGTTTCTTATGCCATTCTTAAAAGGCTTTTCCAGATGATAGCCTATCCTCAGGACCGGTCATTAATATTTGATCAGTGGGGGTCTGACTCCTGGTATGGCTACCAATCAGCTGTTTGAAGAGGCTGCAGTGCTCCAGTGAGTGCTGCGGCCTCCTCACAGCATACCAAGCACCAGTCATTTGTATAATGCTGTGCTTGGTATTGTGGGCCAGACTCTTTCACTTGAATGAGACTGAATTTTGCCTAGGCCATGTGACATATTTATGTGATGTTGCTTGACCAGAACACTGCTGCCTCTTCAACCAGCTGATGGTTGATACATTCATTACATACTGTATATCCTCAGGATACGTCAGTTAGTATCAGTGCCTTAAAGACCTCGCAGCTAATCCTTTGCCAGTGACGTCACAATCATCGGTCATATGACCTTGGAGCAACCAAGTCCCATTCAAATGAATTGGGCAGAGCTGCGATACCAAGCTATCCAATGGCCAGGGCTGTGCTTGGTAACCAGCAAGGAGGCCACAGCACTCACCGGAGTGCCAAGGCCTCATGGAAAAGCAGATCAGTGAGGGTGCCAGGAGTCAGACCTCCACATATCACATATTGATGACCTATACTGAGGATAGGTCTTCAGTGTAAAACACTTGGAAAACCTGTTTAATGCTGAATGGCCAAGCTGGCTCATTCTTCTCACTAAATATTAACCAGTTCAACTTTGATAGGTCATTGTGTAGGTACCATTCAGACAATTTACATGTGAACAGTATCTACTAGAAGCCCTTCACCAAGCCACGTTGATTATTTGAACAAATATAGACAACTATCGATGCACGTTTTTTGATTAATAAGAAATAACTAACATGGCTTTAATAATATATAGATAATTGCTCTTATAGTGGGATCTGGTATGTGAAAATAGAACCAAAAGACAGCTGGGTCAGTCACTCTACATGGCTGGTGTCCTGTTGGGAGCCATCATTCTGGGAGGACTTTCAGACAAGTAAGAAATGCTGCTTATTACCATTTATAATTCATTATATTGTCCTGTTCCACAAATAACACTACAATCATACAAACTGTCAAATATTTCTAGGTATGGACGAAGAGCATTGCTGATCTGGTCTTACCTACAAATGACTGTCAGTGGAATCTGCGCAGCCTTTTCTCCAAATTACATCTCATACTGTGTGTTCCGGATCCTTGGAGGAATGGCTCTGTCTGGAATAGGACTTAACACAACAGCATTGAGTATGTCAAATATGATTAGAATATTTTAAGATGCAGAATAAAATCATATTGATATAATAGTTTTATCAACAACTGACCTGAATACGACTGGAATAAGAGAGTGTACCTGTGAATGTATAGGGAATTTACTATTTATTATTGGTTACATTGGGCAGGGGTGGGATCTTGGTGCCCAAAGCACAGACTTTAAAATGCACCCTGCCCCATTTCCAGAAGTACTACATGATTTTTATCTAATTGAAGTACCCCCCCCCCCTTTTCCAGGAAATGCTGTTTGGTTACAGTAGGCGACTGCCATACAGTGAAATTCTTTTCCGATGTGGCAAGTGCTGTTCCCTCACTAATGCAGTAATGGAAAGCGCTTGTCAGAACAGGGAATAAACATTATAAGCATCAGCTACAAAAAAAATGCAGAGCTTTGTTTGTTTCCATAAATTATGCCCCCCTACCTCAATGGTGCCCTAGCTGGCTGCTTAATTTGCCTTAATCTGGCATGATATTTCTACTTTCTAATTTTTCATCTTTTTCATTTTTGCGTTTCTGTTTTTTGTACTCATTGCCTTCCCAGATCCACAATTTTTTCCCCCATTCATATAGCCATTAGAGGGCTTGTTTTTTGTGGGGTTAGTGGTACTTTCTAATGGAACTATTTAATATTGCTTACCAGGTAGTAGGAAACTGTAAAGAAAAAAACAAATAGGGTGAAATTGGAAAAAAAAACTCAATTCCGCCACAGTTTAATGGGTATTGTTTTTACAGCATTTCCTGTGTGGTAAAACTGACCTGTTACCTTCATTCTCTAGACCAGTAAGATTACAGTGAAACCACATTTGTATAGTTTTCCTGTGTCAATACTAAAAAAAACTAAACAAAAAAAAATTGGAATTTTTATTTTTTATTTTTATTAAGACCATTTTAGAGTGTGTATAGCTTTTTCATCACTTTTTATAAAAATTTTTGGGGTGGTGAAGCGACAAAAAGTGAACTAATGCATTTTTTCCGTTATAGCATTCAAAATACAGGACAAATCCATTTATATTTTAATAGTTCAGGGATTTTGGGATGTTGAGATGCCTATGATGTTTATTTTTTTACTGTTTATTTATTTTTCATTTAATTATGGGGAAGGAGGGATGATTTGCATTTTTAGAAATCTTGTATTTTTTTCACTTTTTTATGTCACTCAAGGTGATTAAAAGAAGCAGTTATTAGATTTCTTCTCCCTTACATTGCAATGAATTGCCATTGCAATTCATTATACTGTAGATTCTCTACAACTATAAAATTGCCTTGGTTTCTTCCTAGAAAGATGGGCTGGATCGCTGCGCGGGGTAGACGTTCAGGGGGAAAGCCTCCTTAGGTGCCGCGGTGGCCGCATATTTTTTACTTGTGGGTTAAATACAAAGTTGAATTTGAAGTTTATGAAGTAGATCTGCGCCAAAAAATGTGCGGAAAACACACAGAAAGCGCACAGATTTACATGGAGCTGCTTTTTTCTCCTTCCTAGACAGGGCATGCTATTTCTTTTTTCCATGCTTCTTTTTTTTACAAGTGCTGCTTCCCATTGAAATGAATGAGATGCTGTTTTGAGGCGGTATTTTGGAGATTTTGAGGCAAAAATTATCCAAAATCAGTGCAAAAAAACTCAGTGTGAACTGGCCATAATAGTTTTTAAGAGAGCTTTCCACTGTCCACAGAAAAGAAACAATTACATTTTTATTTGAAATCATCTTTTTCCTAATGGCTCTGGAAGACTGATCAATAGCAAATGCAATTAATGAGCATTTTATGAATCAGAATTCTGCTGACCACGAGAAAACATTGCAGTAACAGACACCATCAGTGTAACCTTCCCTTTGGGACTTTGCAAAGATATAACAAATAGGATGCAAAGGTTTAGTCAAGTCACATTTAATGAAATCCTAAAATTTTGCAGTTTTAGCACTAGCCACTAAGCCTAATAATACCCTCAGACTTCCTCTTCTGAAGAAATAACTTGTCATCAGTCAACTCATTGTCACAGGCAGAAATACAGGAAAAAACCTTTATAGTTAATACAGGATCAAACCGTGCCATAGGTGATGAGCACATCTTACTTGAAATGCAAAAAGAGGACATGGATCGCACATCCACATGCTATGCATTATCTATATTGCTTGTCAGCATCAGTTATAAACTGTATATGAGACACTTTGTATGTTTTTTTATAAAAATGCATAAGCCCACTCACCACATCCAGGTGGCCTCTTTTAACTGGGTCCCACCTCTGCAACACAGCAATAGATCAATGCATAGCATGTGGATGCGTCTATGTTCTTTTTGCATTTTATCTACTCCCCGTTCCTGCACACAGAGCATGTCTGAAAAACTAAAAGTCCGTGAAAATCTCATACCCTTGTGATCTACAGTTCATGTCACTGATGTAAAGCATAAGTCTAAATGCTCTTAACAACAGGTCAGGCAAAATAGCTGCCCTATAATCATGTACAGAAACAAAAATAAAATACAATCTGCAATCAGACAATAAAATAGATTAGAAAAAAAAAGAAACTGGCTGTTGAGTATTGCTCTCTTGGCATATCTTGTTTTAATAATTTATTTTCAGGGGTCTGAATTGGGCCTCCATGTCCTGCCTTCTCCCACTCCCCACTCTAGCCCCTCCCACTCCTTGCCGTCGCTACACTGGTACAGAATACCAGAATCTGATCCCAAGTGTGCACCTAGCCTTACCTGATAAACCACGCCCGCTGCCTTTCATATAATGTGCCATCCTTCCCCCATGGACTGTGCCAGCTGATGATTATTATATAGTGTGCCATATCCACCCCCTTATTAACTGTGCCTGTTGCTGTTTCACCTCCCACCCAATGCTGAATTACTTTTTGTGCTGCTGTAGCCACCTTTCACTGTGGCACAGTACAGTCAGGGCCTAAGGCAGATATTCACAGCGCTGGACTGGATCTGGACTTGTGACGCTGCTGGATCAAGTAAGGTCACAGTGTGAATCTTGCTGAACAGGGTAAGGACAAGATAGTTTGGCAGGCAGATTAAGAAAATGTGCCCCTTTTGTAGAAATAATTAAAAATTTAAAAACATTTTATACATTGCAGACAGAATAATAAAACATTTAATCCAGTCACAACTTTTTTTTTTAGCTGCTGCAGAGCCTCCTAACACAAACCTACAGTTTTGCAGAACATTATAATACACACCTCAGCTGTTGCAAAAAATCATACGAGGGGTGTTCTGTACTACTACTATTGAACTTACTACTTTTCATGTAATCGCCCTTGACTTCAACACACATATTCCACTTCACCTCCAGTGATCAAAGGCCTAAGAATAGAAGGAGAACAGGGCCTAAGAACCCTGTTACTGCCTCTTTGACTGCATTAACATCAGGAAATCGTTGCCCACGCAGAAATTTCTTCAAGTTACGAAATACAAAGTAATCACTGGAAGCCAGGTCTGGACTGTAGGGTGGATTGTTAAGCACCATCAACCCGCATTCCCTGATTGCAGCTTGTGACTTGTGAGACTTGTGAGCTGGCTCATTGTCATGAAGCAACAACACATCTGCCGACAACTTCCCAGGGCATTTCTCTTTGATTGCCTCACGTAATGCCTTTATTGTTGAATCATAGGTGTCTCCAGTAATGCTTGTCTTGTGTGGCATGAATTCTAGTAATTAAATGCCTTCTGTATCCCAAAAAATTGTTGCCATGATCTTTCAAGCTGACTGCTGCACACAAAATTTCTTTGGAGTTGGTGACCCCTTGTCCATTGCATAGACTCATGTTTGGTCTCAGAATCATGGTGGTGGACCCATGTTCCATCACCCGTAATAATTTGAGAATAGAAGTCTCCTGGATTTTTTGTAAGTATGTCTAAATTTTCTTGGCTAAATTGTTGGCGACAAGTTTTTTCCTCAGGTGTCAACGTTCGTTTCACCCACCAGGAACTGACCTTTGACATCATAAAACATCATGAATGATACTGGAAACTGTGACAACTGAAATGCCTAATTCATGAGCTACAACACTAATCCAATAATCTTACAAAATTATGGCCTCCACTTTACGGCATATTTCCTGTGAAGATGCTTCGACAGGACGGCCCAAACAGGGGTCATCGTCTATTGATTCCCTACCCCATTTAAAGTGCTTGGCCCAAAACTTTACTTGGTAGTAGGAAGGTGCATCATATACAGCAATCATCCTGTCATGGATTTCTTTTAGGCTTCTTTTCTTCCTTTGTAAGGAAAATAATCACGAAAGG
This sequence comes from Rhinella marina, assembly GCA_900303285.1. Lineage (NCBI taxonomy): Eukaryota > Metazoa > Chordata > Amphibia > Anura > Bufonidae > Rhinella > Rhinella marina. Next base: position 2,419 of record ONZH01027388.1, on the reverse strand, counting down.
AAGCTCCTCACTTTCTTTGTAGACCTGCACTGTAGTGCACTTACCATCTTGTCACATTCAGCGCTTTCATCAGACTGAACTGCTACTGTGTGTGTTGCATGTTCAGACATGTCTCCACCTGCACAGTCAAGCTCTCTAACACTGATAGAACATGCTGGGGTAGATAACTTATTGAACACCCCTTTGTATGATACACAGCACAGCTGCTGAGGCATATGATAATCTGATGCTATAGAACACATAAGGCTTTGATCACATCTGTGTTAGTGGCCTCCATTATAGATCACGTCATAAATGCTGGACAATATTTTTCGGCCTGCCAGGGTCATTGATGAAACCCCATCAGATCTCAGTTAAAATTACATGGAAATGGATATAACAGGACAGAACTACAACTTCTAGCTTTTCTGGGATGTCATTATGGGCTATCCCAGGACACCACTATACTCTCCTACATAGACCGCACAGGAGCTGCACCCCCTCACATTGACATCCCACGTCTTACACAATTTATCTGCACTGGTCACATGATGACATCATCACAGGTCCTTCAGACTTCTCCTCTGCCCTGCTATGCTCTGGCTTCTTGCACTACTTACATGGCGATGACATCACCAAAGGTCCTTCTCTATATCCAGTCTTCTCCTGTGCACTGGTAGCTATACAGGCCTTTCCTCCACTGCTGGCCCCCCTTCTCCCATGGACCCCATAGCAGCTGCCTCTATTGGAGGTACACCACTGCTTATATTCACCAATAAGATACCAATTCTGTATCATCTTCCTATGGAACTCTACATTGTGCAAATCTGTTGTTCCTTAGGGTTGGCAGAGTTCAGGCAAAACCTTAAAATAACCCAAAGGTCAGGGGAGGCAGCATAAGATCAATACGAAGAACAGGCACAGGTCAGGTACACAGGCTGGCAAACAGATAAGAGCTCTTTTACAGGCTCTAGCTAGCCAGAGAGAGCTAGCTAAATTATTGCACAGACAAAGACTAAAGGAAACAGCCATGTGTGTATAAAGGTGCAGCTGATTAGCAATTAGACACAGCAATGTAGTACTGAAGACAGAGGTGCAAGCTCTAATTCAGACACTGGCAACTGTGTGTACTGGACAGCAGTGGCCACCATTGTAACAGCTAGCAAATTGCCATACTTGCACTTATTACCAGTAGTTATCAACAGACAGAGGGACAGTGGTGCAAAATTTCACAAATGTATTGTTCTGTCTGACGTAGAATGTTAATTCATATGAACAGACATGCGCGGGTACACCAAAGTTAATCTCTTAATAAATTTAGCAAATCTTACACTACTGTATTTATAATTAAAACTGGCTATGAAAGTTTCTAATACTGTGCATTCCTGTCACAATGTTACCATAGGTTGTAGCTTTATGTCAGCTGATACTTTATTATTTTATACCCTTTTAGGCTGCGTTCACACGTACATTGTGGACTGTGTTAGGAGCCTCTGCCACTGAGTCTGTCAAAAATTGGAAACAGATTGTTGAAACTTTGAGTAATGTTTTTCAACTTTGATTTACTATACTGTATAGTATACTGTATACTGTATAGTTGGTTCAGAACAAGGAATTATAGCAGTGTTCCTCAACTCCAGTCTTCAGGGCCCACCTACTGGTCACATTTTCAGGATTTTCTCATTTACCATAGCAGAAGGAATCTCAGATGAATTACAATAATGCTATGGAAAGCTTGTAGGGAAATACATTATATTTAAGTTGTGAGGGAAGTGAATTTTCTAGTTTTTTTCTCCACCCCTTGTGGTTGGTATGGGATGAGTTATAAAAAAGTAGAGTATCTCCTCTCTCCTCGTTTAAGGCAGAGGTTGGAATGGGATGGGTTATAATTAGAGATGAGCGAGCACTAAAATGCTCGAGTGCTCGTTATTCGAGACGAACTTTTCCTGATGCTTGGGTGCTCGTTTCGAGTAACGAACCCCATTGAAGTCAATGGGAGACTTTTTGCAGGGGACCAAGGCTCTGCCTAGGGAAGGCTGGGTGAAAACCTGGAAACATCAGAAAATGATGGAAACACCACGAAAATGGACAGGAAACAGCAGGGGCAGCATGCATGGATGCCTCTGAGGCTGCCTAATCCCACCATTACCCCAAATTCTCAGGCAACAGCCTGGTGGTTACCCTCATGGCAATTGTGCTCACCCAAATCAAGAAAGGCGAGGCACATGCCCATCACATGTTAGGGAAGCACCCAACTAGGTGCAAAGAAAAATTGTTTAGAGAGAGGGACTGTAGGTGGCCCTCTGGAAAAATTGTTTAGAGACAGGGCCTGTAGGTGGCCCTCCGGAAAAATTGTTTGGAGAGAGGGCCTGTAGGTGGCCCTCCTGAAAAATTGTAGTAAAAAAGTGCCAGTTGGACCTCTAAAAAAATTGCGTTTTTT
>ONZH01027387.1:0-21158 GCA_900303285.1 Rhinella marina | reverse complement strand
CCATGACTTAGAAGAAGAGTCTCAAGAGAGGAGATATTAAAGAGTATTCCCGTCATGAAATATGCATCTGAATTCCTGTGTGATTCCTCTTTGGATGCTTTAAGATATGCCTCCCGCTCCTTGGCACTTGTGAATGCGTCCAGAAGATCCTTATGGATCAAGCAGTGGTCTGGTGATCTCATGTCCAAGTTTCATTTCTGCAATCTTCCGTTCCAGCCCACATCTCTCTTTGGTCCTCAGCTGGAAAAGATCTTAGAATCCCTGAATGATGGGAAGACTGCAAAATTTCCAGAAGCCAGGAAGAAACCGTTCAGGTCTTTTCGCTCCCAAAGAAAAAGATCTCCTAGGTTTCGGAATAGACAACAGTTTGACAGACAGAGAAGATTTCGTAACAGACAGGACAGACCAGACTTTAGAAAGAGGGACAAAAAGCCCTCAGAGCAATGACGCCAGGACCCAGCCCCTGGTAGGAGCAAGGCTGAAAGAATTTGTCACAGCATGGGAAGGCATAGCAAGCGACGCATGGGTTGTCTCCACCATTCAAAGGGGCTACGCCTTGGAGTTCACAAAATTTCCTCCAGACCGATATCTGGTGAACAGATCCAACCCAATAATTCTTCAATTACTAAAAGAATTCAGGAACAAAGCAGCTTTGGAGTCGGTACCGTTCTCAGAAACACAGCAAGGTGTCTACTCAAGGATCTTCCCAGTGCCAAAGCCCGAGAACAAATGGAGGCTGGTGGTAGATTTAACATATCTGAACAAATATATCGCCAAAAGGAAGTTCAAGATGGAGTCTATTCGCTCAGTAATTTCTCTTCTGGAAAGAAACACCTTTATGGCATCAATAGACCTCCAAGATGCTTATTTACACATACCTATTCTACCTGAGAGTAGCGGTGCAGTCTTCTCACGGAGCAATTCATCTACAGTTTACCTGCCTCCCGTTCGGGATATCATCAGCCCCCAGGGTGTTTTCGAAAATAGCAGTGGTTCTGACGGAAGCCCTACATTTGAAAGGGATATGCTGTATACCGTATCTGGACGACTGGCTACTAATGGCAAAGTCATCGGATCAACTGACAGTAGATCTTCAGGAAACACTTCTTATACTCCAGAGTCATGGGTTCCTGGTGAATCACAAAAAGTCTCATCTCACCCCTTCTCAAAGGATAGAGTATCTGGGATTTGTACTAGACTCAGATCAGATGGTTGTCAAACTATCTTCAAGGAGAATAACATCCATTCGCAAAAAAGTATCACGCCTGATCTCCACTCCCAAAGTGTCTTTTCGGCAGGCCATGTCTGTATTGGGGCTATTAACGTCCTCAGTGGATGCAGTACCTTGGGCAAAAGCCCACTTCACAAGCCTCCAGCATGCCATCTTAACAGCTTGGGACAAGAAGTATTACTCCCTGGACAGAAAGTTTGTTATTCCTGGTTCGGTGTGCCAAAGTCTCAGGTGGTGGCTGTCACCCAATCGCCTGGAAACAGGGAGATATCTTCAACCCCAAGCCCTGGTTCACCTCACGACGGATGCCTCCTCTTGGGGTTGGGGTGCCCATGTCGACAATTTGTGGGTACAGAGAAAATGGAGCCTCTTGGACGCCAAGAAGTCCTCCAACTGGAGGGAACTAAAATCTGTACGCCTAGCATCATTGCATTTCCAGAGTCTTCTGAAAGATCACAAGGTCCTGGTTCATTCAGACAATCTCCCTATGGTTTACTACATAAACAAACAAGGGGGAACCAGGAACAGCGAACTCTCAAGAGAATGCAGTCAACTGATGAGATGGGCCGAGGAATGGACCCAAGAAATATCTGCAGTCCACATAAAAGGCTCCCTGAACACCAAGGCCGACCTCCTTAGCCGCAGGAAGATCCACCCGGGGGAATGGAGTCTCAGTCCAGCAGCCTTCTCGGAAATCGAGAGACGATGGGGGAAACCTCAGATGGATGCTATGGCAACAGACCAGAACAACAAGAGCAAAGTGTTCTGCTCCATTCACCGCTCCATGCAAGCCTTTGCAATCGACGGATTGTCGGTCAGTTGGAAGAAGGGCCTGATCTATATCTTCCCACCAGTTCCGATGATTCCGAACATCTCAGGAAGATTCAACAGGATCAAACAGAAGCAATTGCCGTTCTACCTTATTAGCCACGCAGAACATGGTTTTCATTGGCGCTGCGCCTCTCCGGAGGATGAATATGGAAGATTCCGCCCCGTCAGGATCTCCTCAGCCAGAATGGCCTACTCCATCCGAATCCCAGCAGCCTCAAGCTCACGGCCTGGAGACTGAGCGGGACTCTCTAGTCCATCTAGGGCTGTCCATAGAAGTAATTAATACCTTATTGGCAGCGAGAAAACCAGCGACGGTAAAGGTCTATAATAGAGTCTGGCGCATTTTTAAGACATGGTGTGGAAAAAATTCTGAAAATCCAAACGCTCTAAATTGAATTATACATTTTCTCCATGATGGCTTCAAGAAAGGCTTGAAAACCAATACCTTGAAGGTGCACTTTAAGGCCATTAATGCGCAACAACAGGGCAGGTTTACGAATAATCCTCTTATCCGAACTTTCTTCAAGGCTTTAAAAAATATTAGCCCTTCTTTCCATTCCCCCAATACCGTCCTGGGATCTGTCGGTAGTGTTGTCTGCTTTATGTAAAGCACCATTTAAGCCTATGGAAGAAGCTTCTATAAAACTTGTGTCTGCAAAAGCCTTGTTTTTAGTAGCAATTGCATCAGCAAGACGGATCAGTGACCTGCAAGCCCTGTCCTGCAGAGCCTTACATGAGAGATTTAGGCCATTGTTTGATCTTACGGACTATGCCAGGCTTTCTACTCAAGGTTGCATCGACATCTAACATAAACCAAGAGATATCTCTACCGGTGATTCACAATGAATACACAAGACCAGGATCGGAGTCACCTTCTCGATGTGAGAAGAATAGTCCTAAATTACATCCAAGTCACCTCCTCATTCAGGAGGTCCGAGAATCTCTTCTTACAGCACCAAGGGCCAAATAAAGGCATGAAGGCAAGTAGAGCAACGTTGGAAAGATGGATCAAACAAACAATTGAATCTGCTTACTCTATGTCTAACTTAGAGTGCCCGATACGGTTAAAGGCGCATTCGACAAGATCTACAGCTTCTTCTTGGGCTGAATTAGCACAAGTTCCCTTGGATAAAATATGCCGAGCCGCAACGTGGTCAACAACTTCAACGTTCATCAGGCATTATAGGCTAAACATCCAGGCAGCAGACGAGGCTTCTTTGGGCAAACGAGTGCTACAATTAGCGGCCTGTGCTCCCTCCCTTTGAGTACTGCTTTAAAGTCCCTTTGGTGTGTGCTGCCAAGGACGATCAGGAAAACGAAAATTTACTCACCGAAATTTTTGTTTCCTGGAGTCCGTAGGCAGCACAATATACCCACCCTTTAAAATAAATTAATGCTGCGTACAATACATGGCTCTGTGTTTTCTATGAGGTTTTATACTGGGCAGTGGCGTAACTACAACTAACTGGGCCCCACAGCAAATTTTTGAACGGGGCCCCCAGAAACTTCTTCGCAACCCCCAACTCACATGCAACCCTCACTCTTGTGGCTAGTCAAGATTGATCTCTCCCAGACAAGGCCTGACAGCCTCTCCATCCGTTTCCTATAGTGTCACTGTATATAATGTTATTGTATAATACTGTTGAGGGGGCCCTGACAATAAAATCTTTTAGTCTCCCTCTTAAGGGGCCCCCTTGTGGGTCTGGGCCCCAAAGCAGCTGCTTCCCCGCTTCCCCTATAGCTATGCCCCTGATACTGGGAGGTACTAAACTAATTAATTAATCAATCTATTGCTTGCTAATGGGTCTCTATTCTGGTTGTACCTAGGGGACTTAACCCTTTGGTGTGTGCTGCCTATGGACTCCAGGAAACAAAAATTTCGGTGAGTAAATTTTCGTTATGTCTCCTCCTTTATATTCTACATGTAATATGTTCTGTATAATACGATCTATACAGGGGTCTCATCTCTCTGGTCACCAGTGATACTGTGTATATTATTATTATGTCTCCTCCTTTATATTCTACATGTAATATGTGCTGTATAATACAGTATATACAGGGGTCTCACCTCTCTGGTCACCAGTGATGCTGTGTATATTATTATTATGTCTACTCCTTTATATTCCACATGTAATATGTTCTGTATAATACGATATATACAGGGGTCTCATCTCTCCGGTCACCAGTGATACTGTGTATATTATTATTATGTCTCCTCCTTTATATTCTACATGTAATATGTGCTGTATAATACAGTATATACAGGGGTCTCACCTCTCTGGTCACCAGTAATACTATATATATATGTTATTATGTCTTCTCTTTTATATTCTACATGTAATATGTGCTGTATAATACAGTATATACAGGGTCTCACCTCTCTGGTCACCAGTAATACTGTGTATATTATTATTATTATGTCTCCTCCTTTATATTCTACATGTAATATGTGCTGTATAATACAGTATATACAGGGTCTCACCTCTCTGGTCACCAGTGATACTGTGTATATTAATATTATGTCTTCTCCTTTATATTCTACATGTAATAGGTGCTGTATAATACAATGTATACAGGGATCTCTCCTCTCCGGTCACCAGTAATACTGTGTATATTATTATTTTCCTGATCGTCCTTGGCAGTACACACCAAAGGGTTAAGTCCCCTAGGTACAACCAGAATAGAGACCTATTAGCAAGCAATAGATTGATTAATTAATTAGCTTAGTAACCTCCCAGTATAAAACCTCATAGAAAACACAGAGCCATGTATTTTATTTTTCTCTAGGTTCACTTGAAGACACCATCACCCACGTTATCCCCTCCCAGGGCTGATACATTGTCCCTCACCCTGAAGATGGAGCGAGGTGTTGTCCCCAGTGCAGTAATGCAGCGCACCGCTCCATGTCTCTGCTTACCTCCCTCTATGGATCACCAAAAAATATATATAGAGACAACCTCCACACAACGAATTGATATAAATAGTAAACTTTATTAGAACAACAATGTACATGAGAAAAAAGAGAAATCACATGATTACTTCAGCGGCCGGAAGCACATAGAGCCGAGGAACAAAACCTGGAGGACACGACAGGGGTCATCCATGCATTATATACCAGGCATATAATATACTCATGATGTTATGCCAAACTATGCCAATGCCATACCAAAAATGTTTTGAGACATAGTCTCATAGAAATGGTGGCTAAGCAAAGATGGAAAAAAGCAACATCATAAAAGAGAAAATCCCAATAGATAATATACCTGTATCTGCAGGATCAACCCTGTCGTGGCCTCCACCCAACGCCGTTTCGCCACTTCTGGCTTCTTCTGGGGATTAGTTGTACCAATAGTTGCGCTTTCTTTTATAATCAAGTAATTGAAATTATTTAAAACAGGTGATATGCACGTATCGGAGATACACCATTCCGTAACTACCTCTTCCTGGTTTAAAATGGATCACGTGCGTGCTGCTTAGAATGAGGCTTGCAACGCCCGCAGACCGGAAGTGTGATATAAAGTACAACTCCCAGTGAGGTTTGGAACGCAAATACCGGAAGAAAAAGTAATTCAAACCATTTCATCACGGCTATGCGTTCCACCGGAACATATTTTTATCAGAACCCCTAATCATGATTGAATCTACAATAATTAGGATTCAAAACAGCCAACACTCCAATAAATTAATGTTTGACCGATCCCAGCAGATGACATCAAACAGACAACACACATATACACATATACATACAATGAAAATCATCATTTAAAAACGTTATCATTTTAAAAAAATCATTTGAAAAAATAATCATCTGAAAGAATAACAAGATAAACAAGTGAAGATGTGTGTAGTAATGGTGAACAATGATATATAATAAATAGAGCTCATATATCCCTGCAGAAAAAATTCATGGGCCAAATATATTACAGTGCATAAAAATGTGAGCATAAATGAAAAAATTCATATACTAATAAATGTGATAAGGAATACTCATGATCAAAACCATAATATAATTATTATACACAACAAAGTTAATAAAAAAGCTTATGAACAACACAAGTGAAGTGCAAAGTGCAAAGTGAAAAAAGTGCAAAGCGTGCAATAGTGTCATGCAGTGTCAAATTAAAAATGACAGTACCTATCTATCACTAATCTCATAATGACCATTAATTGACTATGAACATGAATAAATGTGTATTTGTATATATAAAAGAAGATCTTCTGTGCTGGGATCCAACGACACATCATTGGTTATCTAGCTGCAGAACTGTAATATCAATATAAGAGGGCACGCATCATCGATAGAAAAGTCCATATCAATTATCACCTGAATGAAATTAAAAAAAAAAAAAAAAGGGAGAAGAGAATCAAGAAAGAAATAAGACATTAAAATACTGTAAAAACAAAGTTGTGGACAAGCGACTGGCAAAAGACAAAAAAAAAACAAAAAAAAAACACATAAACAGACCAGCATTTGTAAAATAATAAAGAAACACCACCCAAAATCACAGAAACGGAGAAAAGGACAAATCCTCATTCAGCCCATTTGGAGCCACACAATCCAACGTGTATATCCATCTTGCCTCTTTTTGCGCCAGTATCTTCCTCCAATTGCCACCTCTAGATGAAATAAATACCCGGTCGATACCACGGACCCGGAGGGCCTGACTGTCACAATTGTGAAATTCCCTGAAATGTCTAGGAATTGTTCTCAACTGTGAGACGTCCTCTTCATCTCGTGCTTTTTCTATACCTAGCACATGCTCCCTCACGCGTCTTCTCAACTCTCTTGAAGTCATACCCACGTATGTTAATCGACATGGGCATTGAGCCATGTAGATGACGCCTGCAGTTGTGCATGTGATGTTATGAGTAATCAAGAACCTTTGTTCAACCTGGGACGATATACCGAAGTGTGTAGCTTTATCCACATTCTTACATGCGACACAATTCCCACATGGGGAGCAACCCCATTTGGGGCCTTTTGATCCGAAGAGACCTGCAGGATGGTCACCTGGATGATAACTCTTAGTTAGAATATCCTTTAAGTTACTTCCTCTCCTGTATGTTATCGCTGGAGAGATGGGAAGTACTTTAACCAATACAGGATCAAGGCGCAAAATGTCCCAATATTTAGTCAGAGCAGTTCTCACTTGTCTCCACTGAGGGCTATATGTAGATATAAATCTCATCTTATTGCCATTTCCATCCTTGGGTACCAATTTTGGTTTTAGGAGATCATCTCTTTTATGTACTCTAGCCTTATTGTATCCTTGTGTTATGCACTTCTTAGGATACCCTCTATCCTGGAACCTTCGTGTCAGATCTTTGGCTTGGAGTTCAAAAGTATTGTCCTCAGAGCATACTCTTCTCAGTCGTAAAAATTGACCATACGGGATGTTGTGAATAAGATCTTTAGGATGGCATGAGTCTGCATATAAAAGTGCATTTGTAGATGTTTCTTTACGAAATAAATCGGTTGTTATCCTGCCTTCCCGGTCAGTAAGAACCCTTACGTCCAGGAAGTCCATATTCGTTCTGCCCAATCTGTAAGTCAATTTGATATTCAAACAATTATTGTTAAGCAACTACATCAGCTGGCCGAATCCAGCCTGCGGGCCCTGCCACACGACGAAAATATCGTCAATGTAGCGGGCCCACATCTGGATCCCGCCAACCAGCGGAGAAGAGTCAGACAGAAAAATGGCCCTCTCCCACAGCCCCAGGAACAGGTTAGCAAAGGACGGCGCACAGGCCGCCCCCATAGCTGTCCCCTGGAGCTGTAGGTAGAACACGTCCTTAAATAGGAAGAAATTGTGGGTGAGCCCAAATGCAAGCAATTCAACTATAAACTCACCCATTCGTTCCTCAATGTCAGACGTAGATATAAAAAATCTGACTGCCTCCAAACCATCTTTATGACGAATGCTAGTGTATAGCGACTCGACATCGCATGTAGCTAGACACATATCGGGTTCAAGTGTCAAACCGTTCACACGACACAGAAAGTCTGTTGTATCCTTTAAAAAAGAAGGCAACTGTTCTACCAATGGCTTGAGCATAAAATCAATGAATTTACATGCTGGCTCACAAAGATTGCCCCTCCCGGAGACAATTGGACGACCCGGAGGGCAAGTAGCATGTTTGTGAATTTTCGGGAGCATATACAAACATGCTACCTTTGGATGTTCAGGGATTAAACATCTAGCCTCTTTTTCTGTAATTATCCCGTTGTCTTGGGCCTTTTTCACTATATCATATAGTTCCCCTTTGAATTTGTCACTTGGATTGTATGTGAGGCGTTTATAACACGCTGGATCTTTCAATTGACAATACACCTCCTTTTCGTATTGTTTCTTTGACCAAGCTACAACATTACCACCCTTGTCAGCAGTCTTGAACACTACATCCTTCATATCTTTCAATTCTCTAAATAGCTCGTCTTTGAACCGATGTTAAGTTCGATGTACCATTAGTGATGGTTATTTTTTTAAACTCCCTAGTGACTAGCTGTACAAAGGTATGTATGTTCGAATCCGACTGAAGGACTGGAAAGCATGTAGATTTAGGCAAAATTGAATGAGGAAACCTACCTTTTGAAACAATGTCACTCCGTTCCTGTTCCTCTGATAACTCCATTAAAATTGTTAGTGCTTCTTGTTCTTCAGGTGTTGATAAAGTATCCTGTGAATCCCTTTTATCAAAAATCTTTTTAAAAAATATTTTCCTCGCAAACAAATGGAGATCCTTTATGGCTGAAAAACAATCAAACCTATTAGAGGGAACAAAATTGAGCCCCCGACCCAATACATCAAGTTGTGATGCAGAAAACACATGGTTCGTGAGATTAATTACCTTTAAGGTTGATTCCTGTGAGGATCTCACTGTTTTTCGTTTAGCATCATGCCGTTCGACTGATGCCTCCTTCCTCTTTGTCTTTCTAATCGAATATTGATGCGAACGGGTAGATAGTGAGGAATCTCCTCCTGTAGAATAACTAGAAGACATTGGATTTGATCTTGACCGCATTCCTCCTGCAGTTGATTGCCACTTGTAGACACGATTGTTTTCTGCATCTTGTGAATCTCTAAGGAATTTTTTTGATTTCACAGCTTTAATCTGCTTCTCCCACTGACTATAGCAGTCACTCAATTCCTTATCCCAGTGTTCTTTTTCATTGACCGAAAGTATAGAGACCAATTGATCAGTCTCACTCTTAATGATACCTTCTAGATCATTTAACATCTTTGCATTAAGATCGATGATAAGTTCAATCAGTGATCGAGAGAATGAATTACATTTCTCCTCCCATAGTTTCGTAAAGTCCTCATTTTGTATCCCATAAGATGGAAAAATTTGGACACGCAGTCCACGGGGGATAAGAGCCCGCTTTAAATAACCTTCCAGCGATACCTTATTCCACCATGCTGGTCTGTTTATGTGTTTTTTTTTTTTTTTTTGTCTTTTGCCAGTCGCTTGTCCACAACTTTGTTTTTACAGTATTTTAATGTCTTATTTCTTTCTTGATTCTCTTCTCCCTTTTTTTTTTTTTTTTAATTTCATTCAGGTGATAATTGATATGGACTTTTCTATCGATGATGCGTGCCCTCTTATATTGATATTACAGTTCTGCAGCTAGATAACCAATGATGTGTCGTTGGATCCCAGCACAGAAGATCTTCTTTTATATATACAAATACACATTTATTCATGTTCATAGTCAATTAATGGTCATTATGAGATTAGTGATAGATAGGTACTGTCATTTTTAATTTGACACTGCATGACACTATTGCACGCTTTGCACTTTTTTCACTTTGCACTTTGCACTTCACTTGTGTTGTTCATAAGCTTTTTTATTAACTTTGTTGTGTATAATAATTATATTATGGTTTTGATCATGAGTATTCCTTATCACATTTATTAGTATATGAATTTTTTCATTTATGCTCACATTTTTATGCACTGTAATATATTTGGCCCATGAATTTTTTCTGCAGGGATATATGAGCTCTATTTATTATATATCATTGTTCACCATTACTACACACATCTTCACTTGTTTATCTTGTTATTCTTTCAGATGATTATTTTTTCAAATGATTTTTTTAAAATGATAACGTTTTTAAATGATGATTTTCATTGTATGTATATGTGTATATGTGTGTTGTCTGTTTGATGTCATCTGCTGGGATCGGTCAAACATTAATTTATTGGAGTGTTGGCTGTTTTGAATCCTAATTATTGTAGATTCAATCATGATTAGGGGTTCTGATAAAAATATGTTCCGGTGGAACGCATAGCCGTGATGAAATGGTTTGAATTACTTTTTCTTCCGGTATTTGCGTTCCAAACCTCACTGGGAGTTGTACTTTATATCACACTTCCGGTCTGCGGGCGTTGCAAGCCTCATTCTAAGCAGCACGCACGTGATCCATTTTAAACCAGGAAGAGGTAGTTACGGAATGGTGTATCTCCGATACGTGCATATCACCTGTTTTAAATAATTTCAATTACTTGATTATAAAAGAAGGCGCAACTATTGGTACAACTAATCCCCAGAAGAAGCCAGAAGTGGCGAAACGGCGTTGGGTGGAGGCCACGACAGGGTTGATCCTGCAGATACAGGTATATTATCTATTGGGATTTTCTCTTTTATGATGTTGCTTTTTTCCATCTTTGCTTAGCCACCATTTCTATGAGACTATGTCTCAAAACATTTTTGGTATGGCGTTGGCATAGTATGGCATAACATCATGAGTATATTATATGCCTGGTATATAATGCATGGATGACCCCTGTCGTGTCCTCCAGGTTTTGTTCCTTGGCTCTATGTGCTTCCGGCCGCTGAAGTAATCATGTGATTTCTCTTTTTTCTCATGTACATTGTTGTTCTAATAAAGTTTACTATTTATATCAATTCGTTGTGTGGAGGTTGTCTCTATATATATTTTTTGGTGGTTACATTTTTGGTAGAGTACTTTCACCTGTTTTTTTGAGATATTTTGTCATTTTCTCGGATATCAATTATAGGAGTGTTGCTCCCTCTATGGATGTGGGTTGAGGTTTAAGGTAGCAGAGACGCGCGCTATAGCGGACGGCGCATGCGCGAGATGATAATGGGGAATCGCGAGATCTCGCGCGTGCGCACTGACGCTGGCGCGCTCCGGCTCTATTTAAAATGCCGATGGATCAAGCGCTGGTTGCGCTCGCCAGGACGTTTTTCCCGCTGCTTGCCGAGGTAAGTAAGGAGAACGTGGGGGATAATATGTTTCTGGCTATACTGGCATAAGGTGTGGGGATGCGGCTTTCCTCTTCTAGCACACTTCTTGGTGTTGGTGTTCGGGGAAGTACTATACCCCCGCTAATGCATACCTTATATGTTATTAGATGTCTGCCTCTCAAGAGGAGTCACGTAAAAGGAAGAGGAAGTCCAGACACCGCTCCTGCGGAAATTGCCATCAGCCTATGCCAGATGATGCCCCCTCTGATTTATGTCAGTGCTGCTCCTCTGTGGAACCTGAGTCTCCTCCCTCTCAGAACAGTGGCTTCCTGGGCTGGTTCAAAGAACAAATGTCCTCCATATTTGACGAATTCAGAGCTGCAAATAAGAAAACTAAAACATCTCATAATGCGGCCTTGCCTCTATATGTGTCTTCATCCGATAGCTCTCTGCCTGATGGGGAGTTAGACTCAAACCCTGAGGATGTGGAGGACTTTTTTCTTTTCCGCAAGGAAAAATTAAGCGGTCTTCTTAAAGCTGTCAAAGAAACCATTGAATCTGATAGAGATATTTCTGACAAACCAGGTTGTGACAAATTGTTTTATTTTCCTAAAACGGGGGCTAAAGCATTCCCTGGTCATCCTCTGATAAATGAGTGGCTGAAGCAGGACTGGGACAGAGCAGACAAGACACCAGACCCAAATGCTAGATTCAAATATATGTATAAGCTGTCTGATGACAATTATAAAGAGTGGATGTCGGTCCCTAAAGTGGACCTGCCTGTCGCTAGATTGTCCAAAAAAGAGGAGGCCTCCTTAATCAAGGATCCTGTGGACAAAAAATCAGAATCACTCCTTAAAAAAGCATATGCATCCACGTCGGCTTCCTGCCAACCTATGTTAGCTTCTATACCTGTAGCAAGGTCTTTACGTATCTGGCTGTCTCAGTTATCCCATGACGTAGAAGAAGGAGTCTCAAGAGAGGAGATATTAAAGAGTATTCCCGTCATGAAATATGCATCCAAATTCCTGTGTGATTCCTCTTTGGATGCTTTAAGATATGCCTCCCGCTCCTTGGCAGTTGTTAATGCATCCAGAAGAGCCTTATGGATCAAGCAGTGGTCTGGTGATCTCATGTCCAAGTCTCATTTCTGCAATCTTCCGTTCCAGCCCACATCTCTCTTTGGTCCTCAGCTGGAAAAGATCTTAGAATCCCTGAATAATGGGAAGTCTGCAAAATTTCCAGAAGCCAGGAAGAAACCGTTCAGGTCTTTTCGCTCCCAAAGAAAAAGATCTCCTAGGTTTCGGAATAGACAGCAGTTTGACAGGCAGAGAAGATTTCGTAACAGACAGGACAGACCAGACTTTAGAAAGAGGGACAAAAAGCCCTCAGAACAATGATGCCAGGCCCCAGCCCCTGGTAGGAGCAAGGCTGAAAAAATTTGTCACAGCATGGGAAGGCACAGCAAGCGACGCATGGGTTGTCTCCACCATTCAAAGGGGCTATGCCTTGGAGTTCACAAAATTTCCTCCGGACCGATATCTGGTGAACAGATCCAACCCGATAATTCTTCAATTATTAAAAGAATTCAGGAACAAAGCAGCCTTGGAGCCGGTACCGTTCTCAGAAACTCAGCAAGGTGTCTACTCAAGGATCTTCCCAGTGCCAAAGCCCGACAACAAATGGAGGCTGGTGGTAGATTTAACATATCTGAACAAATATATCGCCAAAAGGAAGTTCAAGATGGAGTCTATTCGCTCAGTAATTTCTCTTCTGGAAAGAAACACCTTTATGGCATCAATAGACCTCCAAGATGCTTATTTACACATACCTATTCTACCTGAGAGTAGCGGTGCAGTCTTCTCACGGAGCAATTCATCTACAGTTTACCTGCCTCCCGTTCGGGATATCATCAGCCCCCAGGGTGTTTTCGAAAATAGCAGTGGTTCTGACGGAAGCCCTACATTTGAAAGGAATATGCTGTATACCGTATCTGGACGACTGGCTACTAATGGCAAAGTCATCGGATCAACTGACAGTAGATCTTCAGGAAACACTTCTTATACTCCAGAGTCATGGGTTCCTGGTGAATCACAAAAAGTCTCATCTCACCCCTTCTCAGAGGATAGAGTATCTGGGATTTGTACTAGACTCAGATCAGATGGTTGTCAAACTATCTTCAAGGAGAATAACATCCATTCGCAAAAAAGGATCAAGCCTGATCTCCACTCCCAAAGTGTCGTTTCGACAGGCCATGTCTGTATTGGGGCTATTAACGTCCTCAGTGGATGCAGTACCTTGGGCAAAAGCCCACTTCACAAGCCTCCAGCATGCCATCTTAACAGCTTGGGACAAGAAGTATTACTCCCTGGACAGGAAGTTTGTGATTCTGGGTTCGGTGTGCCAAAGTCTCAGATGGTGGCTGTCATCGCCTGGAAACAGGGAGATATCTTCAACCCCAAGCCCTGGTTCACCTCACGACGGATGCCTCCTCTTGGGGTTGGGGTGCCCATGTCGACAATTTGTGGGTACAGAGAAAATGGAGCCTCTTGGACGCCAAGAAGTCCTCCAACTGGAGGGAACTAAAAGCTGTATGCCTAGCATCATTGCATTTCCAGAGTCTTCTGAAAGATCACAAGGTCCTGGTTCATTCAGACAATCTCTCTACGGTTTACTACATAAACAAACAAGGGGGAACCAGGAACAGCGAACTCTCAAGAGAATGCAGTCAGCTGATGAGATGGGCCGAGGAATGGACCCAAGAAATATCTGCAGTCCACATAAAAGGCTCCCTGAACACCAAGGCCGACCTCCTCAGCCGCAGGAAGATCCACCCGGGGGAATGGAGTCTCAGTCCAGCAGCCTTCTCGGAAATCGAGAGACGATGGGGGAAACCTCAGATGGATGCTATGGCAACAGACCAGAACAACAAGAGCAAAGTGTTCTGCTCCATTCACCGCTCCATGCAAGCCTTTGCAATCGACGGATTGTCGGTCAGTTGGAAGAAGGGCCTGATCTATATCTTCCCACCAGTTCCGATGATTCCGAACATCTCAGGAAGATTCAACAGGATCAAACAGAAGCAATTGCCGTTCTACCTTATTGGCCACGCAGAACATGGTTTTCATTGGTGCTGCGCCTCTCCGGAGGACGAATATGGAGGATTCCGCCCCGTCAGGATCTCCTCAGCCAGAATGACCTACTTCATCCGAATCCCAGCAGCCTCAAGCTAACGGCCTGGAGACTGAGCGGGACTCTCTAGCCAATCTAGGGCTGTCCATAGAAGTAATTAATACCTTACTGGCAGCGAGAAAACCAGCGACGGTAAAGGTCTATAATAGAGTCTGGCGCATTTTTAAGACATGGTGTGGAAAAAATTCTGAAAATCCAAACGCTCTAAATTGAATTATACATTTTCTCCATGATGGCTTCAAGAAAGGCTTGAAAACCAATACCTTGAAGGTGCACTTTAAGGCCATTAATGCGCAACAACAGGGCAGGTTTACGAATAATCCTCTTATCCGAACTTTCTTCAAGGCTTTAAAAAATATTAGCCCTTCTTTCCATTCCCCAATACCGTCCTGGGATCTGTCGGTAGTGTTGTCTGCTTTATGTAAAGCACCATTTAAGCCTATGGAAGAAGCTTCTATAAAACTTGTGTCTGCAAAAGCCTTGTTTTTAGTAGCAATTGCATCAGCAAGACGGATCAGTGACCTGCAAGCCCTGTCCTGCAGAGAGCCTTACATGAGAGATTTAGGCCATTGTTTGATCTTACGGACTATGCCAGGCTTTCTACTCAAGGTTGCATCGACATCTAACATAAACCAAGAGATATCTCTACCGGTGATTCAAATGAATACACAAGACCAGGATCGGAGTCACCTTCTCGATGTGAGAAGAATAGTCCTAAATTACATCCAAGTCACCTCCTCATTCAGGAGGTCCGAGAATCTCTTCTTACAGCACCAAGGGCCAAATAAAGGCATGAAGGCAAGTAGAGCAACGTTGGAAAGATGGATCAAACAAACAATTGAATCTGCTTACTCTATGTCTAACTTAGAGTGCCCGATACGGGTAAAGACGCATTCGACAAGATCTACAGCTTCTTCTTGGGCTGAATTAGCACAAGTTCCCTTGGATCAAATATGCCGAGCCGCAACGTGGTCAACAATTTCAACGTTCATCAGGCATTACAGGCTAAACATCCAGGCAGCAGACGAGGCTTCTTTTGGCAAACGAGTGCTACAGTTAGCGGCCAGTGCTCCCTCCCTTTGAGTACTGCTTTAAAGTCCCTTTGGTGTGTGCTGCCAAGGACTATCAGGAAAACGAAAATTTACTCACCGAAATTTTTGTTTCCTGGAATCCGTAGGCAGCACAATATACCCACCCTTTAAAATAAATTAATGCTGCATAGAATACATGGCTCTGTGTTTTCTATGAGGTTTTATACTGGGAGGTTACTAAGCTAATTAATTAATCAATCTATTGCTTGCTAATAGGTCTCTATTCTGGTTGTACCTAGGGGACTTAACCCTTTGGTGTGTGCTGCCTACGGACTCCAGGAAACAGAAATTTTGGTGAGTAAATTTTCGTTATATCTCCCCTTTTATATTCTACATGTAATATGTGCTGTATAATACGATATATACAGGGGTCTCATCTCTCTGGTCACCAGTGATACTGTGTATATTATTATTATGTCTCCTCCTTTATATTCTACATGTAATATGTGCTGTATAATACAGTATATACAGGGGTCTCACCTCTCCGGTCACCAGTGATACTGTGTATATTATTATTATGTCTCCTCCTTTATATTCTACATGTAATATGTGATGTATAATACAGTATATACAGGTTCTCACCTCTCCGGTCACCAGTAATACTATATATATATATATTATTATGTCTCCTTCCTTTTATTCTACATGTAATATGTGCTGTATAATACAGTATATACAGGGATCTCTCCTCTCCGGTCACCAGTGATACTGTGTATATTATTATTATATCTCCCCTTTTATATTCTACATGTAATATGTGCTGTATAATACAGTATATACAGGGGTCTCACCTCTCCGGTCAGCAGTAATACTGTGTATATTATTATTATGTCTCCTCCTTTATATTCTACATGTAATATGTGCTGTATAATACAGTATATTCAGGGGTCTCACCTCTCCGGTCACCAGTAATACTATATATATATATATTATTATGTCTCCTTCCTTTTATTCTACATGTAATATGTGCTGTATAATACAGTATATACAGAGGTCTCACCTCTCCGGTCACCAGTGATACTGTGTATATTATTATTATGTCTCCTCCTTTATATTCTACATGTAATATGTGCTGTATAATACGATATATACAGGAGTCTCATCTCTCTGGTCACCAGTGATACTGTGTATATTATTATTATGTCTCCTCCTTTATATTCTACATGTAATATGTTCTGTATAATACAGTATATACAGGGTCTCACCTCTCCGGTCACCAGTGATAATGTGTATATTATTATTATGTCTACTCCTTAAATTCTACATGTAATATGTGCTGTATAATACAGTATATACAGAGATCTCACCTCTCCGGTAACCAGTGATACTGTATATATTATTATTATGTCTCCCCCTTTATATTCTACATGTAATATGTGCTGTATAATATAGTATATACAGAGGTCTCACCTCTCCGGTCACCAATGATACTGTGTATATTATTATTATGTCTCCTCCTTTATATTCTACATGTAATATGTGCTGTATAATACAGTATATACAGGGGTCTCACCTCTCTGGTCACCAGTGATGCTGTGTATATTATTATTATGTCTCCTCCTTTATATTCTACATGTAATATGTGCTGTATAATACGATATATACAGTGGTCTCATCTCTCTGGTCACCAGTGATACTGTGTATATTATTATTATGTCTCCTCCTTTATATTCTACATGTAATATGTGCTGTATAATACAGTATATACAGGGGTCTCACCTCTCTGGTCACCAGTGATACTGTGTATATTATTATTATGTCTCCTCCTTTATATTCTACATGTAATATGTGCTGTATAATACAGTATATACAGGGTCTCATCTCTCCGGTCACCAGTGATACTGTGTATATTATTATTATGTCTCCTCCTTTATATTCTACATGTAATATGTGCTGTATAATACAGTATATACAGGGTCTCACCTCTCCGGTCACCAGTGATACTGTGTATATTATTATTATGTCTCCTCCTTTATATTCTACATGTAATATGTGCTGTATAATACGATATATACAGGGGTCTCATCTCTCTGGTCACCAGTGATACTGTGTATATTATTATTATGTCTCCTCCTTTATATTCCACATGTAATATGTGCTGTATAATACAGAATATACAGGGTCTCACCTCTCTAGTCACCAGTGATACTGTGTATATTATTATTATGTCTCCTCCTTTATATTCTACATGTAATATGTGCTGTATAATACAGTATATACAGGGTCTCATCTCTCCGGTCACCAGTGATACTGTGTATATTATTATTATGTCTCCTCCTTTATATTCTACATGCAATATGTGCTGTATAATACAGTATATACAGGGATCTCACCTCTCCGGTCACCAGTGATACTGTGTATATTATTATTATGTCTCCTCCTTTATATTCTGCATGTAATATGTGCTGTATAAAACATTATATACATGGTCTCACCTCTCCGGTCGCCAGTGATAATGTGTATATTATTATTATGTCTACTCCTTAAATTCTACATGTAATATGTGCTGTATAATACAGTATATACAGAGATCTCACCTCTCCGGTAACCAGTGATACTGTGTATATTATTATTATGTCTCCTCCTTTATATTCTACATGTAATATGTGCTGTATAATACAGTATATACAGGGGTCTCACCTCTCTCGTCACCAGTGATACTGTGTATATTATTATTATGTCTACTCCTTTATATTCTACATGTAATATGTGCTGTATAATACGATATACACAGGAGTCTCATCTCTCTGGTGTGAGAGATAGGTTTATATATACATTGTGTAAAGCCTGTACTACTCATCTTTGACCACTAGATGGCAGCTAATTAGCTATGTGAGTCACGTGAACACTCTCTTTGTTTTAAGGTTTCAAGATAGCTGTAGGGGGGAGGTTGGAATGTTAATTTGCCTCTTTCAAATTAACCAATGAACTTTGTGTTGAAGTTGCTGAACTACACCCCTTGTGTCAAAGAACCAATCACTCTGCTTAAGTAACACCCCTTTTTGTCTATGTCATACCTACTATTTAAGTGACTGTCTCTTTAATAAACGGGGTCTTGCTTGGGGGATGTGAAGTATTTTCCATGAAACCGTCTTGTGTGTTTTGGTATCATTGTGAAAGCAGTATGGCGCGCATACTAATTCTTCCAATCGATTTGGCACCACACAAAGAAGATGAGTATTGCGAGAATTGCGATGACAATTAATGGCGCCCAAGCACGTGGGGCAGATCAGCTTGAATATCATCAATTCAACCGTTAAAGAAGGACTTGAGCAAAACCATCAGACGAGGTCACACGCTGCAGCAAAGTAAGAAAGTTTTATTTCTTACATACAGCTCCTCTGAGTTTTTGCACAAGCGTATTCTCAGTGTTGGATTAGGTGGTATTCACTGCTAAGGGTTCAAATTACAGCTGATCTGTCCTTTAGAACGAAAGAACCCTATGAATTCCTTCTTTGTGATGGTTTTTTTTTATGTTGGTTTGTAATAATGTGTAGAAAAGATATTCGGTGGCATCCCGGATATACTATTGTGCAAAAGTGTTTTCCGGGTCATTCGGAAGTACGTAATATTGTGTAGGTTTGCCCTCTAGTGGTGGTAAGATTGAATTGCATAAGAAGGAAAGTGCATTAGATTAGGAACCCATATAGTTATAGCATAGCTTAGAGCTGAGAAATAGGTCAGCCTGGCTACAAGCTATGGGAGCACCAGTCAGCCCTCAAGAGCTGAGTACAGTCAGCCTTTTTAGGGGAGCTGAGAGAGAGAGCTGAGTATTGTCAGCCTCTGCAGTGAGGGTGCATCACCCAACTTAGAGCTGAGTACAGTCAGCCTGGTTGAAGGTGTGAGTTGTCAGACCCAATAAAGAGCTGAGTACAGTCAGCCTTTGTAGGGGAGCTGAGTTGTCAGACCCAATAAAGAGCTGAGTACAGTCAGCCTTTGTAGGGGAGCTGAGTTGTCAGACCCAATAAAGAGCTGAGTACAGTCAGCCTTTGTAGGGGAGCTGAGAGGAAAAAAAAAAAGGGAAATTCTAATGTCACAAGGTGTAATGACCAGCCTTTGTCAGCTATGCAAATTGTGGAGGAAAGAGAGGGTAAAATAGCGGTTAGAAAATTAAAATCATTTATGCAGACAGTAGGGATGCCACCAGGAGGCAGATTGACGGAAGAATTGTGGAAAGTGATATTGCAGGAAAAGAGAGGTTGGTTAAGAGATAACAATAGGTTAGAGCAGGCTGAAATTTGGTGGAGAGTGTCTGCAGACACAACTGATGGAAAGTTGAAAGAAGTTGAAAAGAATGGTCAGTATTTTTATGAAAAGATGGAGAAGTCTGTTGAGAACAAAAATATAGTGTTACCTACTCACTCATTAGCCCCCACCACCATGTGTAGTACCACTCCTAAACCGACCCCCACTAGCATGGGAGGTACTTTGCCCCCATCTCTGGAATGTGCTCCAACAGGAACACCTCCCATCGTGTGTGGTGTTTCTTCTTCAGGTACTCCTGAAGTAATAACCCCCTCCTCAGGAATCAAACCCTACCCCCATATGGGGGTTGGGAATGCATCTGCAGGCACAAAGTTTTTGAGGACACCAACATGTGTATCATCTGCAAATAACCCTTCCCAATTATATGTCCCACCAGTCAAAAATGTGACTGCAGGTATTGCTCCTATGTTGTCAGCTGGAAGTGTGCCAGACCAATCCAACCAATCTAGGTCTGCGCCCGCTCTAACTCCTTATTCAGACATAAGTGGATTTCAGTCACAGGACAATGTGGGATTTCCAGCATCATTTTATGATGTACGAAATCTGCCACATCCAGTATCCCAGTAGTAACCTGCAAACCCACTCAGCCAAGGCCAAATCTACCCCATCATAGGCCCAGGCAGCTATTCACTGAGGCTGCTCCTCTCAGGGGTCCAAATGATGGCCCTGATGAGCCTGTGTTTCGTCCATGGTCCCCTAGTGAGATGCTTGTTATGATGAGTAGAATCCCCAACCCAGAGGACTTGCCTATGCCTTTCTGTAGAGAGTTGGCAAAAATTAGGAAAGCTTTCTCTTGTTGTTGGAGGGATTTGGAGGATCTTGTACAATGCCAAGCTGGGGATTCGTTTTCTCAAATCATTGCTTCTGCTGTGGGATCTTGTGAGGGGGATGATACAACGTTACAGTCTGGAGAGCAATATATAATTAAACTCACTGAGTGGGGACGAAAGAGATTGGGAGATCAATCGGTTACTTTGGCCAGTGGGCGTAGCTATAGGGGTCGCAGCGGTCGCAGTTGCGACCGGCCCCTAAGCCAGGGGGGCCCCGAGGGCCCCCCTTGCCACTTGCAGGCCGCACCGCCAATTAGCCGGGTGCGGTGCGGCCCTGCGGACAGTTGCGGGCGGCGGTGGGGCAGAGGGAGATGAGCGCTTCCATTGTGGAAGCGCTCATCTCCATAGTCATCTGTATCGCCGTCCCTCGGGACGGCGATACAGATGCCTGTATTCTACTGCGGGGCAGGGGAGGGAGAGGCGTCTCCCCTGCCCGCTCCTCTGATAGGCTGCAGGCACTGGGCCTGTAGCCTATCAGAGGCCGGCTCAGGCGGCGC
>ONZH01027386.1:0-18470 GCA_900303285.1 Rhinella marina | reverse complement strand
CTGAACCATTCATTTTAATGATATGTGTATAAGAGCATCATTTTTAACGCATTATCTTTGCATTCAGGAAAAATTGAAGCATGTCCTGCGTTTTTCACACAGCCCGGGCCCCATAGGAATGAATGGGGCTTGTGCAAAAAATGGAAGGCATCATGATGTAATCTGAATGCTATGTGTTTTTCACTGATGGTTGCTGGAAGATGTTGAGTTTTGCTTCACACACATGAAAAAGTCATCAAAAACTGATTGCATCCACATGGAACAACTGAATCACTGACCTCATTCTCACACAAAACTAAGGCTTCATTCACACGACCGTATTTTGTTTCCGTGTCCGTTCCGTTTTTTTTGCGGACCGTGTGTGGAACCATTCATTTCAATGGGTCCGCAAAAAAAAACGGAAGGTACTCTGTGTGCATTCTGTTTCCGTATGTCCGTATTTCCGTTCCGCAAAAAAGATAGAACATGTCCTATTCTTGTCCGTTTTGCTGACAAGGATAGGTATTGTTATAATGGATCCGCAAAAAAAACGGAAACACGGATGCCATACGGAACATCATCCGTTTTTTTTGCGGATCCGCAATTTGCGGACCGCAAAACACATACGGTCGTGTGAATGAAGCCTAATTCAACTAGCATTCAAAATCATCAGTTTTTCCCTGAACAGATCCTGAGACAATCTGTATCATTCATGTGAAAGAAGCCTTAAAGGGGTTATCTCACTTCAGCAAGTGGCATTTATGTAGAGAAAGTTAATACAAGCTACTTACTAATGTATTGTGATTTTCTATATTACCTTCTTTGTTGATTTGATTCATTTTTCCATCACATAATACATTACTCGTTTCCATGGTTATGACCACTCTGCAATCTATTAGTGGTGGCCGTGCTTGCAAACTATAGAAAAAAGCTCCAGCCTATGTAAGCTTCCACGGTCCCGGCCATCAGAGAGGCCGGCAATATTTCGTATAGTGTGAAAGAATGGCCACCGCTGCTGGATTGCAGGGTGGTTAAAACCATGGAAACAAGCAGTGTATAATATGATGGAAAAATGAATCCAGCCAGCAAAGGAGGCAATATGATAATAACAATATATTTGTAAGTGCCTTGTATTAACTTTCTCAACATCATAAATGCCACTTGCTGAAGTGACACAACCACTTTAAACTGTGCTGCAGTTAGGAAGAACTAGGGAAAGGCCTGGGTGCCTTCACAAGTCGGAACCCTGAAATTTCACATGGGGGCCCCAATGAGAGGACAGAAAGACCCTCCCTCATATACTATTGATCAAGGCATTTGGATGGGTAAAAGATTGGGATTGGAGTCAGGGCCAGACTGGGACTAAAAAGAAGCCCTGGCACAAACCCTCTGCCAGCCCACATAAAAATTGCCATTTTCACAAAACGGGAGTATGTCAGTAAGGGTGGGTTCACACTAAAAGCATATGCGTTTTCACCAAAACGCATGCGTTTGATTGATAGAAACATGTGTTTAGCGTTGTTAATCATTATCATTAATATTACAACGCTAAACATGTTTCTATCAACCAAACGCATCCGTTTTTGTGAAAACGCATATGCGTTTAGCGTTGCATTTTGCCCGATGCGTTTTAAACGCATCACCAAAATGCAACGTGTGAACCCACCCTTAGGCTAAACTGACTGAGCTACATTTGCAATCAATTAGAAATACCTGGAGTGTGTGGTTTCACTGAACCCCTTTGTGTTTAAATATTAATTCTTTTACACCAAGAATATCGGGGTGAAGACACAAGACACGGCCCGACGCGACATCTCTTTCTGCAGCCGTCCTCCTAGGTCTGCTCCTGCATCCGGCCCAAGAGCAGATACGTGCGCGGCCCGTCATGTCGTGGATATATTTACATATTTAAAGGGCCTGTCCAGGGGCTGGCTGGCAAATTTTGACCTGGGGGACAAGCACACAGCACTGGCCCATGTGTAGTGGCCCACCTTTAACCTGTTTAACTCCGCCTACCATAAAGGTAGTATAGGTAAAAGGGCTTTAAATCGTCAAAAGGCGGCAGCCGATTGTGTTTTCATGTTGGATCCCAGATACATGACATGGCTGAGTCCGTAGCAACAGCTTGATCATTAAAGGGACCAGATTTACCAACTCCTGAGCTCAAAAGACTCCATTGACTACAATGGGGTCTGCTCAGGATGCTGCTCCTTTACCAGGCAAAAGGGTCTTGAATGCAGAACTTTTCTGTCTGGTATTTTTGACAGAATCTGTGACAGTGACCCAAGCGCAAATGTGAATGGATAGTATTAGACGTATAGCATCAGATGTATGTTTAACACACAAATACAGAGCAAGAACCAAGATCACTATATACACACAGCACCAGCACCAGATCCAAACCTATAAGTCAAACACAGCACCAGAACCAAGATCACTGCATGAATACAACACCAGAACCAGGCCCATATGTCAAATACAGCAACAAAATCAACAAGAAATATAGCACCATAACAAAACCCATAAGTCAAATACAGCACCAGAACCAAGTTCTCTACATAAATACAGCACCAGAACCAAGTTCTCTACATAAATACAGCACCAGAACCAAGTTCACTACATAAATACAGCACCAGAACCAAGTTCTCTACATAAATACATCACCAGAACCAAGTTCTCTACATAAATACAGCACCAGAACAAGTTCTCTACATAAATACAGCACCAGAACCAAGTTCTCTACATAAATACATCACCAGAACCAAGTTCTCTACATAAATACAGCACCAGAACCAAGTTCTCTACATAAATACAGCACCAGAACCAAGGTCTCTACATAAATACAGCACCAGAACCAAGTTCTCTACATAAATACAGCACCAGAACCAAGTTCTCTACATAACTACATCACCAGAACCAAATTCTCTACATAAATACATCACCAGATTTTAAAAGTTCAGTACAGATACCATCTGAGTAGTCAGGTCAGCCCTCGCCATATGGTCTTGTGCGGTGTGAAACTACAGCTCCCAGTATGGCCTAAACAAGTGTAAAGGGATACTGAGAGTTGTTGTTGCACAAAACAGCATTCATCGAGTTGACTACAACACTCATAATACACAGTCAGTAGCAGAATTATGATTTCCATTTAGCGACTTACAGATGACGTCTCCTCCTGAGTTCCTTTCCATCTGGCTCAGGCCACCATGATGACTTCTCCCGTCCACAATTCAGCTCTGCAGATTTTGCCGAGATCTCTTTAGCTTCATTCTTTTCCAACACATTGGCATCCTGCATACTGACACAGACTCATCTCAGTGCCACATGCTGTGCTCTGATTATAACAGCAGCATTAGTGCTACACACAGGGCCCCCAATAGTAGTGCCACATACTCTGTGCCCTCTGTATATAGTGCAACATACTCTGAGCCCAATGTATATAGTGCCACATACACTGTGCCCTCTGTATACAGTGCCATATGCCCTTTGTGTATAGTGCCACATGCTCTGTGCCCTCAGTGTATAGTGCTACATGATCTGTGCCCTCTGTATATAGTGTAATATGCCATGTGCCCTCTGTTTATAGTGCCACACAAAGTGCCCCTAATGCTAGTGCCACATGCTTGGTGCCCCATATAAAAAGTGCCTCTTATATGTGCCCCCTTTATGTATTGCGGCTCTTATATGTGCCCATTTGTGTATAGTGCCCCTTCAGTGTTCCCCCTTTATGTATAGTGCCTCTTCTGAGTTCCCCCTGAATACAGCGTACACACACTGTATTATAATACTCGGTAAAAGCTAGAATGCAGTGGGTGAGACGTCACTGGCTACAAGTTGCTGAGGGTCACATGACAAACTAGATGCAGTCGGTATATATAGTATATACAGCAGTGTATATACTATATATCTGTACACACTGCATGTATTATACCTCGTACCTCACATATCAGTACACTGCTGTATATATTATATATCTGTACACACTGCATCTATTATACCTCATACCTCACATATCAGTACACTACTGTATATACTATATACGTTTACACACTGCATCTATTATACCTTGTACCTGATGTATCAGTACTCTGTGTGCATACTATGTGTCAGGTGTGAGGTATAAAAGATGTAGTGTGTACAGATATATGTGGACAGTCATATATCATGGTCACTGTGAGGTACGTGAGGTATTGGGGGTTGTAGTTAAGGTTCTGATCAGTTTTAGGGATAGGATTAGCATTAATGTTAGTATATTAGGGCCAGTATTAGAGTTAGAGGTCAGTATTAGGGTTAGGGGTCAGTATTGGAGTTAGAGGTCAGTATTAGGGTTAGGGGTCAGTATTAGGGTTAGGTGTAGTATTAGCATAAAGCTACATTCAGATGACCGAAAGTGTTTTGCAGTCCCCAAATTGTGGATCCGCAAAACACATTTTGCGGAACGCACAGTGCCAGCCCTATCTAGAAATGCCTATTTTTGCGGACAAGAATAGGACATATGCTCTATATTTTTGGGGCCACGGAACGGAACTACAGAAGCGGACAGTACATGGTGTGCTGTCAGCATCTTTTGCGGCCCCACTGAAATGAATGGGTCCACACCCATTCCGCAAAATTGTGAAACGGATGCAGACCCAGAAATATGGTCGTCTGAATGCACCCTTAGGGCCAGTATTAGGATTAGGGTCGGTATCAGTTAGGGGCCAGTATTGGGGTTAGAGGCAGCATTAGGGTACATTCACATGATCATATTTCCATTCACTTCAATGGGGCCGCAAATCCGTAGTTCTGTTCTACGGCCCTGCAAAAAAGATAGAGTATGTCTTATCCTTGACCGCAATCTCAGATGAGAACAGGCATTTCTGTCATAGGGCTGGGCATGTGTGTTCCACAAAATGTGGAACGCACACGGCCAGTATCCGTGTTTTGTGGATCCGCAATTGTGGACCGCAAAACACATATGGTCAGGTGAATGTAGCCTTAGGGTTAGTGGTCAGTAGTAGGGTTAGGGGTCAGTATGGCGTACTATTAGAGTTAGAGAAAGTATTAGGGGTCAGTACAGTATATTAGGGTTAGCGGTCAATATTAGGATTAGGGACAGTATTAGAGGTCAGTATTAGGGTTAGGGGGTCCAGGGTTAGATGTCAGTACTAGGGTAGGGGTCAGTACTAGGGTTAGGAATGGGATTTGGCCAGTATTAGGGGGGTGAGACAGGGCCAGTATTAGAGGTCAATACTAGGGGGTCAGGGGCCAGTATCAGGGTTAGGGGTCCAAGGTTAGAGGTCAGTACTAGGGTAGGGGTCAGGGGCCTGTATTAGGGTTAGGGGTCAGGCAGGGCCAGTATTGAGGGTCAGAGACCAGGGTTAGGGGTAAGGCAGGGCCAGTATTGGGGGTCAGTAGCCAGTATTAGCGTAAGGCAGGGCCAGTATTGGGGGTCAGTAGCCAGTATTAGGGTAAGGCAGGGCCAGTATTGGGGGTCAGGGGCCAGTATTAGCGTTAGGGTAAGGCAAGGCCAGTATTGGGGATCAGAAATAGGAAGGCAGGGGCCAGTATTAGGTTTAGGGCTGCATGTGCAGAGTATAGGGAGAGGGTAGTTTATACTTACCTGTCCAGGCGCGGTTCCACGATGCAGACCCGGCCTCTTCTGACGGGTCTGCTCCTGAGGAACGTCACATCAGTGCGTGGATGCAGATACAATTGAGTTCAGTAGCCACAGCAGCCCTGACATCCACCGGCCCGGGGGGCAGGTGCCCTCCTGCCCCCCGGCCCAGCCCGCCTCTGGGCCCGCCTGATATTTGCGCTGGGCGGCCCACTTTTTTAAAATATCGTGCGGCCCACCGGGCAAATGCCCGGTCCGGCAGATGGCCAGTCCGGGCCTGATTGGAGTCATCTCTGATACTGGTCACTGCCAGCGGTGTCAGCTGTATTATACAGCTGGCACTGCCATGTATGGAGCAGCCTAACCTTGTGATTTTGCATTAAGGGGTTGTCCCCTCTGGACATTTATAGCAGAGGATGCGCAATAAATGTTGTGGGACCTGCTTCTATTCCAAGAACAAGGCCCTGCTATGAACAGGTTTCTCCATTTACTGCTTTGGGACTTCGACTGGAAGTAAACAATGAATCTCTTCTCATTCAATGACTGCAAGCAGAGATCCTGAAATCTGTAGGGAGTTGATACAGAAAGTATATTACCAACAACAGATGATGCAGTGATTACCCACTTTCAGGGGAAAATATAGTGGTCACAATACCTATATCACCCATAGTTGAAATATTTTTTGAGTTACATTTTTCCTACTGAAGTGTTTTAGACATGGGACAGGGAAACCCCTACCATACTTGTTTCATATAGTGTGTGTACTTTTATGTTAGTGAAATAAAAAAATAGGGTTTTCCTCATAGACTTCAAACAATGTTCTACTTTATTCTTTTTGCTTTAGTTACATTTTGAGAAAGTTCATTGAACTGTAGAATGAAGTGAGAGCGAGTCAGCTGACTTCATGAAGCTGTATCAGCAGCCAGAGGGGAAGTACACTGTGTACTTTTTTCATCATTTTTACCACTGGAAACCTGTCCCACTTTGTGTCACAAGGTCAGAAAAAAACCACACGCCTATTCTTTTTGACATGATCAAATTATTGCGAGGCCCACATCACATCCTTTTCTATATCACTTTAGGAAACTACAAAATTAACCCAGGCTTTTAGTGACATTAAAATTGACTATGATCTATTTCAGGTTCACTGAGTTCAGCGTTTGGGGACTTTTGCTTTAGTACTGTGTTTTTCTGACTGTTTGGCAATAGATTAAGCATTTGAGTTTTTGTAGTGGAAATTTACAGTCCACAATACTTTCTATGAATAAATGGTTAAAACACTACAGACAGGTAAATCACAGTTTTGATTTTAAAATGTACCTGCTCTTTAGCACAGATTTTGTCATAGTGACATATCAAAAGTTTCGATTGTGGGGTCCTAGAGCTGAGACCCCCACTGATCACTAAAATGAGGAGTAAGATGCGCACACATAAAGAGCAGTCTCTTCTCACTGTCCTAAAGGGGTAAGCCTGTCCTAAAGGGGTTTCCGAGAGTTTTTTTAATGATGACCTATACTCTGGTCAGTGGGGGTTGGATACCCAATACCCCCGCCAATCAGTTCTTTGAGAAGGTAGTGCACTGCAGCCTTCTCCAGATTTGCCTAGGCCATGTGATGTCACGTTCATCAGTCACATGGCCTAGGCATAGCTCAGTCCCATTGAAGTGAATGGAGCTGAGCTGCCATACCAAGCAGATCCACTAAATAATGAATGGCACTGTGCTTGGTGAACTGAGAGAAGCCTACAGTGCTACTGTGAGCACTGCTGCCTTCTCAAACAGATGATCGGCAAGGTTCCCAATGAGATACTGATGACCTATATAGAAGGTAGTTTTTTTTACTATTGATGACCTATCCTCAGGATAGGTCATCGATATTTCAGCGAGGGTCCGACGCCCGGCATCTCAGATGATTAGCTGTTTGAGGAGACGGCGTGCGCAGTGTGCCCGTGCCGTCTCCCATCTCTCATCCTGCTGGCCACTGTATGTCTATGGAACAGCAGCAGCGAGCAGGAAGGGAGAAGGGAGACGGCACATGTGCACTGTGTGCGCCGTCTCCTCAAACAGCTGATTGGTGGGGGTGCTGGGTGTCGGACCCCCGCCAATCTGATATTGATGACCTATCCTGAGGAGAAGTGTCCGCATGAAGAAACTGATGCAAACGGATCCGTCATGACTCACAATGTAAGTCAATGGGGACGGATCCGTTTTGTCTGACACAATAGAAAACGGATCCGTCCTCCATTGACTTTCAATGGAGTTCAAGACGGATCCGTCTTTGCTATGTAAAATATAATACAAACGGATCCGTTCAGAACAGATGCAGACGGTTGTATTATCATGACGGATCCGTTTGTGAGAGCCTGGACGGATCTCACAAACGGATCCTGCAAACGCAAGTGTGCAAGTAGCCTAACAAAGTGCAATACAACGTAAGAGAATGGGGTGCATTTGCACATTTCAGTGATCCAGTGTACTTTTACAGAAACAAAGAATGTGGACTGCAGTGTTTTTTAATTTGGCAAGTTGACAGTTCCAGTGTAATACCCATAGGTGCTGTGCCATGCCCCATTTGAGACTAGGGAGAACTGGAGGAGATGCTAGGTGCAACTCATCCAGCTTCTAGCACCCAGTGTTCCCCTCCAGGTGAGCACTTGATCGCCAGACATATGTGAACACACCTTAAGGTATTATGCACACGACCGTTGCCTGTTTTACAGGCTGCAAGTTGTGGATCCACAAAACACGGATAATGGCCTCATGTGTTCTGCATTTTGCGGAACGTCCTGGCCATAATATAATCCTAGAATCCTAGGTCTTAGGTTTGTCCGTAATGCGGATGCCATGGAATGGACATACGGATGTGCTGTCCACATTTTTGGTCGCCCCATTGAAGTGAATAATACGTTCGTGTGCATGAGTCTTAACAGTGTAAAAAATCTGTAATCCCGCAGCTTGACTGAAAATCACAGTCAAATCTGTACCAAAATCTGAAAGAATAATACGGTGGATTAAGCCTCATTCACACAACTGCATTTTGTATCTGTGTCTGATCAGCATTTCTTTGTGGATTGCAAACAAAGAAATTCAAGCATTCATTTCTATGGGCCTGCAAAACAACAGTGTGTTTGTTCTGCAAATTATAGAATATGTCCTTTTCTTGTATTGTGGACAAGAAGAGTCATTTCTAGTAATGGGAATTAGAAAAATGTGGAATTGCTCACGGAAGGTGTCCATATTTTTCATGGTTTGGCCTTCAGCAAATGGCATTGATCATGTAGACAGAGTTAATAAAGTGTAACTGCCGTTTCATTTTTTATCCAGTAATGGTATAGTACACCCTGCTGTAAAAGTGCTTTTTTCCTTTAAAATTTGATCATTCTCAGTTTTACCTGCTAATAACCCCCACAGATGCATGCTACTTTCCTATACAGCTGTTCACTTCTCAAGCCGTCAGGTGCAGGACGTCTTCTCTATCTCATAACAAGAGACGGATCAGCACTGGGGGAGGAGCTTAGCTCTCAGTGCCTGGTGCTGGGATGAGGCAGAAAATGGAGGGGGGCGGGATGCTTTACAGGCTGATATCTCCTAAATGGTACCAGCTAGAAACATGCTTGGCTTATTTGAAAGAGGACAGCCCAGGCTTTAATTCAAGACCAGAATGAGAGCTCTAGTCCAAGCAACAGAGGAGAAATCACTGTTAGAAATCGAGTCGGGAATAAATGTGAGTAAAATCTGCTTATACTTTCATTTTCAGCTTCATTCACAGCATCCAATTTCTATGGGTGATATCTCCCCTTGTAGCTAACAGATTTATGTCATTTTGGTATTGTCTTAAAGCCCGGAATGTCAGCTTTAAGACAATACAAAGCATACTTTCTAGCTGGTACCAAACCAGAGATATGAGCAGCAAAAGCAGTGCCCCCCTCCCTGTCAGTGTGGAAGATAATGAGGGACAAGTGACTATTAAGAGGTTAATACAAATGCTCACTGACTTCATGTAATGCAGGGCTTGTCTCTGGTTATCTGTATGTGAGGATACACACTGCTCTGGGATAGTGGGGAAGTTATCTGCATTGTGATTGGTCCTGCTTGTTCATGTGAGGAGAGCAAAGGCTTATGGGAAGTGAGGGAAACACAGGATGGCCTCAAGGACAGGGCAAACATTACCACAGGAAGTGCAGCAGTGGCCATTTTAGGAAGATGCTGAAATAGAGGCACAGAGAAATATGGTTGCTAAGGGCTGAATACAGACATCAGAAAGGTAAAATTAACTGAAAAATACAGCTTCATGAATATCTGCCCTTCAGCATCACATATGTTTGGAATTTCATTTTTGTTAGTGAAACGGCAGTTACGCTTTAATGTATTGTGATTGTCCATATTGCCTCTTTTGCTGGCTTGATTCACTTTTCCATGGCTGCTCGTTTCCAGAGGTTATGGCCACTGCAGAGCAGATATTTGCTTTCCCACAGTCCTGACCACCACAGAGGCCAGCACTTCTTCCTATAGTGATTGCAGCAGTGGTCATAACCCCTGGAAATGAGCAGTGTATAATGAGACAACCACTTTAAGACTGAATGCTTAAGCAGTGAGCATTTATTTCTTAAAGGCCTGGGCTGCAGAGGGAATTAAAGATGAAAATTCCCATTGCAAACCTATATCAACCCCATACTGCTGCATGCTGTGAAAATATGGTGCTGGCATTATGGCACGGTATGCCTGCACAGTGCTTGCAGATTCTAGGTTACCAAAAGTTGACCTGAGGTTCACCAGAGCTCTGGCAAGTTTGGGAATGCTGCTTAGTACTCGGATAAACAGCTAGGTAACAGCTTGGTAATTTTTAAACTCCCCGTGAGGTGGAAGCCAATTTTCCTCACTTTAGGGGAAAAAAAATCCTTCCCGACTCCAATCAGGCAATCAGAATAACTCCCTGGATCAACGACCCATCTCTAGTAACTATAACCTATAATATTATTACCCTCCAGAAATACATCCAGGCCCCTCTTGAACTCTTTTAGTGAACTTACCATCACCACCTCCTCAGGCAGAGAGTTCTATTGTCTCACTGCTCTTACCGTAAAGAATCCTCTTCTATATTGGTGTACAAACCTTCTTTCCTCCAGACGCAGAGGATGTCCCCTCGTCACAGTCATAGTCTTGGGGATAAATAGATCATGGGAGAGATCTCTGTACTGACCCCTGATATATTTATACATAGTTATTAGATCTCCCCCCAGTCGTCTTTTTTCTAAAGTAAATAACCTTAAAGGGAACCTGTCACGTCAGAAACACTTATAAAACTGAGAGCATTACCTTATAGTAGCCCCCAGTCTGTTCCTAATCATGAGTTTGATGTGGTATTCTGAGGCTCAATAGGTGAAAAACACGATCTTTTAAGCGCCATCAGCGCTATCTTTCAGGTCGGTTTCAAGTCAAGGGAGCAATGGCTTCCTTGCTTGAAGTCAAGGTAAGCACACCCCCTAACTGTCGCCTCTCTTGTGATTGACAGGCTGCAGTAAGGCGCGCTCCCATGTCCTGCTGCTGCTGGCCGCCCGGCTTCAGTGGCAGCAGGAAGCTAAAAGAATAGCGAGCGCTCTTGCTCGCACCGGCTGGCGCATGCACAGTGCACCATTGAAGCTGGGCGGCCAGCGGCAGCAGGAAGCTAAAAGAATAGCGAGTGCTCTCGCTCACACTGGCTGGCGCATGTAGGCGGCAGCAGGACATCGGAGCGCACCTTACTGCAGGCCGACAATCACAAGAGAGGGGACGGTTAGGGGGCGTGCTTACCTTGACTTCAAGCAAGGAAGCCACTGCCCCATTGACTTGAAACTGACCTGAAAGATAGCGCTGATGGCGCTTAAAAGATCGTGTTTTTCACCTATTGAGCCTCAGAATACCACATCAAACCCATTGGAACAGACAGAACAGATTAGGAACAGACTAGGGGCTACTATAAGGTAATGCTCTCAGTTATATATGTGTTTCTGACGTGACAGGTTCCCTTTAATTTTGATAATCTTTTTGGGTACTGTAGTCCACCCATTCCAGTTATTACTTTAGTTGCCCTCCTCTGAACCCTCTCCAGCTCTGCTATGTCTGCCTTGTTCACAGGAGCCCAGAACTGTACACAGTACTCCATGTGTGGTCTGACTAGTGATTTGCAAAGTGACAGGACTATGTTCTCATCACGGGCATCTATGCCTCTTTTGATGCAACCCATTATCTTATTGGCATTTACTATGTACTGGTGACTTGCATTATTCCTTCCCATGTACATAATTTTACATTTGTCAGTGTTAAACCTCATCTGCCACTTCTCTGCCCAAGCCTCCAGTCTATCCAGATCCATCTGTAGCAGTGTACTGTCCTCTTCTGTATTAATTACTTTACACAGTTTAGTATCATCTACAAAAATTGATATTTTACAGTGCAAGCCTTGTACAAGATCATTAATAAATATATTTAGGAGAATAGGGCCCAATACTGACCCTTGTGGTACCCCACTAGTGACAGTGACCCAATCTTAGTATGTACCATTAATAACCACCCTCTGTTTTCTATCACTGAGCCAGTTACTTACCCACATACACACATTTTATCCCAGGCCAAGCATTCTCATTTTATATACTAACCTTTTATGTGTACCTGGTACTTGGTGAGAAGAACAGACCTTTTATATGAGTATACTTATTTCTATTGACACATCTTGTCCCACATTTACTAAGATTTGTGCACTAGTTTTCTGGCGTTATTTGCACAATTTGTGTGGCAAAAACATACTTAGGCTTCATTCACACAACTGTTGTCTGAGTCCGCATCCAAACCGCATTTTTTGCGGCTCGATGCTGACCCATTCACTTCAATGCCACAAAAGATGCGGACAGCACTCCGGGGCGCGGGAGAGCATAGTTTCCTGCCCCACCGCCGATCACCGTCAGAGGCTTCAGGCCTAACAGGCATGCGAATTGTCCGAGAAACGTACGTAGTTTCCACAGGCCGGCTCTGCAAATTGTTTGAGTCCCAGCACTTCCAGGAATTCCCAGGAATTCAGCACAACACGTTGGACTGTATTCACATCATAATATTTACATTCACATATGCGACTTTTATTGATGTATACTACATCTTAAGGCTCTTTCACATCACCATTTTTCTTTCCGTTTACAGACGGATCCGTTTTTTACCTAACGGAAACGTCTTGCAAACGGAAAGCAACGTAAGGCACACGTTTCTGTTTTTTTAACGGATCCGTTTCATTTTGCCCTATAATAACTGATCCGTTTGTTCCCTTATGTTTCCGTTTGTTATTTCAGTTAACGGATCCGTTTTGTTTTTTGTTTTTTTTAAACATCCAATATTGCTTTTATGATGTGTGCACAGGTATTTTAGGTTCTGCATTAGTCATTGTTAAATTTGTGAGCTGTGTGGTGGATGTGTGTAGCGGAAACCATGTTACCAGCTCATCGGATGTTTGACCTTAAATATGGGATTTGGCTGAGTCTGTGGAGTCAGAGACGTCGTCGGACACGTCGCAGCTTCTGAGTTTATCCAATCAATTCTTGTAGGATGACTCGGGAGCGTTTGCTGTCCTTTACACCGAGCTGTGGCAGCAACCAGAAAAGTTTGTTGCCTACTTTAGGATGACCGTACAGTCCTTTGATGATATTCTGGGCCATTTGAGGCATCGTCTTCAGCGACAGAATACCAGGTTCCAGAGATGTGTGTGTCCAGAGGAGAGACATATGGTGACTATACGGTAAATATCACCCATTTCATGTGACTATATAGCATTGGTTTCTCACATTCTTATTTTGATTTTTGCAAAGAATATTGTGTTTTTGTTCCTAAAAATGTCATGGACTTTGCCTCAAATCAACCATATTTCTTGTCCAGTCTGTGTATGTCGGGACCGTGCTCCTCCTGTGAGCCTGATTGCATGCCTTCATTGGTAGCTATGACAGGGTTGGCTTCCTGAGGGCCCCGCTGTACAGTGATACACTGTAGTATGTTACTCTAAATGTTGATTTTCTTTTCTCTGGAATGGCTAACTTGTCCTAGGATATACACCGATGTCCTCTCTAGTGTTGATCGTGCATGCTGGGCCCAACTCGTTTTCTGGCCAAGCATGCTTGCGTTCTGGTCCACTTGGTATTTGGGCGGGGACAGATTCCATTCAGTGTAATGCCAGGAGCCATCTTTGCTCCTGCCATTACACTGATTGGCTTGCTGGAAACGCTTCATTTTATGCTAGATAGCACACGTTCCTGGCCATTTTTATTCACAGAGAGGGACAGATAGTGTAGGGACAGAACTGGCTATTATTATAATTTATATTTTAAAGAAATGGCCATATTTTTTGGGTTAGTTTTTTTGCCCTATTGTGTTGTCCATATTGTGGGGACGTTTTTAAAAAAAGGGACACCCCTCTCCCCCGCTTGGCCGAACAGGGGGTGCCTGGTTTATGCCCATTGACTTACAGTATGCTCGTGCAAGCACTTGAGCACCCCCCAGTGCTCTGCCAGAGCACCCCAGCATATGAGTACTTGATCATTTTTTTTTTTTCCTAGATTTTTAAATTGTAAATGTATTGAAATTTTGGTGGCATTAGGCAATGCAGTTTTTATCTGTTAGTTTTTCATATTAATTTTTAATTTTAGAATGTTTATTCTTTCTTTACAGATTCCTTGCCACCGGGGAGACCTATTCCAGCCTACACTATCAGTTTAGGTTGGGGATAACGACTATCTCCTACATAGTCAAGGATACATGCAAGGCACTGTGGGCTTGTCTTCATGCAGAATTTATTCCCGAACCCACCACCAAGGATTGGCAAGAAATTGCTCAGACTTTTTGGGAAGTTACACAGTTCCCAAATTGTTTGGGGGCCCTGGATGGGAAGCACATCCACATACAGAAGCCTCCCTCAAGTGGTTCTTTGTTTTTTAATTATAAGCGTTTTTTTTCAGTTATATTGATGGCACGGGCAGATGCAAAGTACCGTTTCATTTGTGTCGATATTGGTGCTTATGGTCGGACCAATGACTCTAAAGTTTTCAAAGCATCAGCCATGGGTCGCCGTGTTTACAGTGGCAATTTTAATTTTCCACAACCTCTGCCTGGCACCACTGAGCCTCAGCCATATGTAATTGTGGCTGATGAGGCCTTTCAGATGTGTACCAACCTCCTGAAGCAGTATGGCCAGCGCCACTTAAGTACTGTTAGGCAAAACTTTAATTATCGCCTGAGCCGGGCACGGCGGATGGTAGAGTGCGCCTTTAGGATTCTCACCTCCAAATGGTGCATTTTCCTGAGGCCAATACAACGGATGCCAGAAACAGTTGACAGTGTGGTGAAGGCCTGTGTCATTTTGCACAATTTCCTGTTGGCACGGGAACCTTTACCCACTGATGTACCCTCAATTGCATCTATCCAACAGCAGCAGCACACTGGTCCTCGGGCTACAGCTGCTGTTAATGCCTTACGGGATTGTTTTGCTAATTTTTTCCAAACTACACATGGATTACTTGCATGGCAACCAGACATGTAATTTTGTTTTGTTTGTCTTTAAAATTTGTATAATATTTTGTTTTGTGCCCAGTGTGGCCTTGTAATTATTTATTCTTATGACCAGTAAATGTATTCAACATTGTATTTGTGTCTTTTTTGGTATTTTGGGGTGTATATTAGATTTAATACATTTTGTTGTGTCAAATTGATATTTTCCAAATTCTGCATTTCTCTACAACACTTTGACTTGCCATGTTTAACGATTCAAAATCATTGGTGTACGGTTTATAAAATGTTAGCCATTGTGTACTCCTCAGTTTTAGAAACAGTCATTACTGTGAGTAATTCTTAGGGACTAAAACAAGGTCTTTACACAAAAAGCAGATCTCTGATAGATATTTTCATTACACCATTGTTATGTGTACCCTTCACTCCAGGTTGTTTATGGAGAACAATGATGGAAGAAACATTTTACATAACTGAATACATAAATCGGATTTTGATATTAGGGACCTAGCCATATTGAAACACACTCAGCCTGTTTGACCTCAGCATTGTCTAATGTCATGCTCTAATGCACTCCCTTTGCATTCATTCATAGTGAGTAATGAAAAGTAATATAAGATATTGTATTTTACCAAAGCAGCCCTGCAAGGGGAGATCCAAACACTAGAGAAGTAATGGGTCAATTAATTTGGCCACACTGTCGTAGTGTTTGTTCCAATCCTAACAGCAGTGTTGGACTCGAGAAACCAGGGCCCACTAGTTAAACTTATTTTGTGGGCCCACGATACAGATACATTCTAAGATAATAAATATTCTACCTAGCTTTTGATATGAACATAGGCTTGTTGAGGTGCTGTACCTAGAATGTATGTATGTAGTTGAGTAAATCTAATGTACTATGTGCTACTTGTGCAGGAGGTGGGAGACTAGGGGCCTACCTTTCTCATGGGCCCACCGGGGGGATTTCAATGTACCCCTGTGTGCCAGTCCGAGACTGCATCATAGTCTTTGAATTGTAAACAATAAGTGTATTTTTAAGTTTCGACATGACAGTGTTTTCCACAGATCCCACATTAGTCGAAACACTTCCCAAAAACTCCATTGTGTGGAAGTGTGTAAATGTATTAAAGTTTGGACAAGCAAACCTAACCAGTTATGTGATATGAGTCAAAACTATGTGTGTGTTTAAAACACAGAACCGGACCAGTTTCTTGTCTGCAAATTTAGATATATATTAGCTTAAATAATTCATTTGGATCACAATAACTGATGGAACTAACAAATCAAACAACTGATGTTTGCCCAAGCCCTTTAGCAGATTTTTCTCATATTTTATAGTGGTAATATTGTATTCATAATGTAAATCATTTCATTTTTTTTTTTAAATTAAGAATAAAACACACACTGCTTTTCTGAACAAACTCAAAATGTTTATATGAAATTTTCATATTTATAAATTAAATTATAATTTGGCCTTTTTTGCCATTGTTATAAATTAGATATTTTATTTTTATATCTGCGGCGCTCAAAATAGTGGATAGTTTGAAACAGTGCCATGCAGCACAGAGCCATGTTCTCAGGACTTTCAGTTCCTCCTAAGCCTTGGTCCTCTGCTGGAACGTGTATGTGAGGATTCTGGGTTATCGGCAGCACCTCCCCCTCCAATTGTCGATATTGAGTTAGTAACTCCTCCTGAGTCCTAACATTCTGCTCATCCAATCTTAACAAATTGTCCCTAAGGATATTTGCAAGATCACCAACGTCCACCTGCTGTCTCTGTCCTGCTCGGCGTCTCATCCCCATTCCTTCAAAAGATTCAAGGATATTTATGGGATCTCTGAAATTGGTTCAAAGGGGGGATCCATGAGTATGGATAAAACTAAGTTTAAATCCCAGGGTGGAACTAGGGATCTAAAGGAAGGATTTAGTCTAAGGGCCCCTTTAAAAAAAACGCTTTATTAAACTCAATTCTGCAAGCCTTCGGTCAAGAAAGGCACTTAAAGCCGACACCTGGACCTTAAGGGTACTAACCCTCAATCCATCTTCCAACCCTTTTTGCAGAAAATTTAATATGACGTTTATGTCTGGAGGAGCAGAAGGGCATTACCAGCAAAACGCAGGAAAGCGTTCCAGGACCTGAGGTAAATTTTTGATGTGACAGGCTTTCTATTACTAAGCAGAGTTCCTATTACCGCATCAGAAAGTCCTCTGGATTTCAATATGCTGCGCTCAGTCTCCATGCTGTTAACTTCAACTGGACAGGATCCGGATGATGTGCTAGGCCCTGGTGTAGGAGATCCGGAATCTGAGGAAGAATCCAGAAGTCTCCCCCTGAAAGGTGTAACAGCAGAGGGAACAAGTCCTCTTGGGCCAGAAAGGGGCTAGCAGGATCAGATGGCCCCTTTCTTCCAATAGCTTCGTCAGAACCCTTGGGATCAGGGTAATGGGAGGGAAGGTGTATAGAAGACCAGTTGACCAGGGACCTGCAAATGCGTCCACTCTTTCCGGATTGTCCCTGTGGGAAAGAGAAAAAAAAAAACGGCTCAACTGGGCATTTGATCTTGAAGCAAACAAGTCCAAGACAGGAGAACCCCATCTGCTGCAAATTTGAGAGAATATGCTCCTGTTTAAGGCCCACTCCCCTGGTTTTAGGATATTCCTGCTTAGAAAATCCGCCAAAGTTTTCTTCTCCTTTCAAATGGACCGCAGACAGAGAATTTAAATTCCTCTGGGCCCAAGAAAAGAGGGAGAAGGCTGTTCTGCAAAGGTACCTGCTCCTTGTTCCCCCTTGCTTGTTCAAGTAAGCCACCGTGGCTCTGTTGTCGGATAGGATCTTCACATCTTTTCCCCTGACTAGAGGAAGAAAAGCCTGCAGAGCATACAGAACCGCTAGAAGCTCCTTGGAGTTCGAGCAGAGAGGAAGATGAACTGGGCTCCAGCTTCCCTGTTTCAGCTGATTTTCGCAGTGGGCACCCCAGCCTGACCCGCTTGCATCTGTTGTAATCACAACCTGATTTGCTGTTCTCCACTGAAGGCCTTGGTTTAAATTTTCTAGGCATAGCCACCAACAAACAGATTCCTTTACTCGAGCGGGAACCGTCACTTTGCAGTCCAGGGAGAACCTGCTTCTGTTCCAGGATGTGAGTAGGAAATCCTGAAGGATTCTTGTGTGGAACTGTGCCCATCTGACCGCCGGAATGGTTGACGTCATCAGACCCAGGATCTCCATAATTCTTCTGAATGAAGACTTGTTCTGAGCCTGAAATCGTGTAATCTTTGTCCTCAGATTTTGAATCTGCTGGAGTGGAAGAAAGGATTTCATGGCCTGTGAGTCCAGAAGAATCCCCAGGAAAATCTTCTGATTGGTGGGGATTAAGTGTG